>PVKS010020383.1:0-36878 GCA_004027875.1 Aplodontia rufa | reverse complement strand
GACTGGTGTAAGGTGATATCTTAATGTGGTTTTCATTTGCATTTCTCTGATTACTAATGATTTAGAGCACTTTCTCATGTATTCATTGGCTTGATCAATGTCCTCTGGTGAGAAGTCTCTGTTTAGCTCTTTGGCCCATTTATCGATTGGGCTGTTGGTGATTTTGTAGCTGACATTTTTGAGTATTTTATAGATTCTGTATATGAGACCCTTGTCTGAGGAAAAGTTTCATTTTTTTCTGCCACTAGGTAAGTCAGTTTAAACTGAAAAAACACTGATCATATTCAAATTTCACAACAAACTTAAAAGTTTCCATAATTTAAATGAGAAAACATTCACAGAGAGTCCTCTCCAAAATTCTCTTATATCTTACATTATCTTCCATTTATTTTAGTATCACAGATTCTAAGCCTTTAACTCTGTACATTTAAATAACATCATATAGTCTAGTCATTCATTCATGCAATATTTTCAACAAATATCTATTTATATTTTTTATAAGACCTTAGGTATTTAGGTATTAGCAGTGAACCTAAAATCCTTCACTTCTCTCTTTGAGGTAGAGAGAATTTGACAAAACAGCAAAGACAAAAATTTTTTTAAAAGCCCACAAATAAAATAAATAAAACTAAACAAAATGAAAACCTTAAACACATGCAGGCAAATATTTATGTGCTGTAAGTCTCACAATGCTAAAAAAAAAAAAGTGAGCTCGATGAGATTTATAGGGTATGATTCGGGCAGCATTGTGGAATATAAGTCTGAAAGATTGGCAGCTCTCCACCAGGCAGGGTGTGCGTTCAGGGCTAAAGAAGACAGCTCCAGTTTGAAGAAAGGTATGATTGACAGGTGAGACTAGCAGTAAGAAAGGTATGATTGACAGGTGAGACTAGCAGTTTAAACCAAAGGGAGGGAGTGTGCTAAGCCAGGGCTGGGTTTGCATTTCCAAAGACCTGACCACAGTCCAGTATGATACTCAAAAAGGCAGTGTCAAGAACAAAGGTGAAGAAACAGTCTCACATATGGAGGACCTGTCAGCCACAAGGACAAGTGTTGTATTTTGGGAGGATTTTTTGTAGTGTAGAATCAAGATTTAATTTACATCTGATTGATGTCCACAAAAGACGGAATGGATATCACAGCTTTTGCAGGTAAATGAATAGAAATGGACAAAATCACGCTGAGTGAAACAAGCCAAACACAGACACAAGGGTCAAATGTTTTCTCTCATATGTGGAAGCTAGAGTAACACCTAAGATAGGATGAACGATAGTCAAGTTTATTTGATGGACCCACGAAATCTGAAGTAGCACATAGACTGTGGGAAGTATAGCTATGAAGGGGTCGGGGAAAGGAGAGAAGAAAGGGGGTGTTCAATACTGAAGAGCACATTTGACTCCCATGAGAAGCCCAGATATACTCTGGCAGGCACATAAATCTAGAAATTTCAATAATCAAAATAAATGTATATGGGCATTTATATCTGTGACATGGGAGAATTCCAGAGGAGACATGAGACTGGGGAGTGATTGAAGAAGGGAGATCCTACACAAGGATAAGTTTTAAGCTACTCTGTCATTACGTATGCATGTATGAATATGAAACAATAAATCCCTTCATTATATAAGATGATATTGAACCAATTTAAAAAAAGAAGGAATGGAGAAAAAGGTAAAATTATGCAACTCAATTAAATGCTACATTTATGGTCTACGAAAGGGAAGATGATTTTAACCAGAGTCATGATTTGGAAGATGAATCCATGGAGAGCCTTCCTACCTCAAATCTTTCATTTGTTTCTACCCATGTGAGTATCACCACTGAAATTTTCTGCCTGAAACAAAGATTTGGTTCACTTATGCCAGCATTCTAAAACCTTGAGGCCCAGTCAGGTGCATAGATATCTGAAATCCTTGGATGGTACTGAATGTCATATACAGATCTCTACCCTTTCTTTTGTATCTGGTTTACTTAGTGAATGGTACAATAAGGAAGATTTCACCCCTTATTCACTTTGCACATGAATCAGACCTTCTCTCTCCATAGATGCCACTGGAGTTGTATAGAATTCTCTCTCAAAGTCTGTATCCCCTTTAAAAACTGTGTAATGTCTGCATAATTGTTTTCCTTGGATAATTTCTGTTTACTGAAATGTCAGAACGGAATTATTAATAGTATTCCTTTTCTCAAAAAAGTTCCCAGTTACAAAATAAATTATATGGTCACTTATTTAATTGATATTTTTCCTACTGGAAAAATTGCCCTCTTCTTTTCCTTTTCTGTTTTCTTTCTTTTTCTTCTTACATCACCAATCCAAACACTTTTCTTTTAAATTTTATTTTGAGGGGCTGGAGTGGTGGCTCAGCTGTTTCAGCACTTGCCTGGCAAACACGAGGACCCGGGTTCAAACCCCAGCACCACGTACACAACCGAGTGTTGGAGAAACTAAAGCCATGTGAAAAACTAAATAAAGTTATTTCTCTAAAAAATAAATAAATAAATAAATAAATAAATAAATTTATTTTATTTTGAGACAGGGTCTTGCTAAATTGCCCAGGCTGGCCTTGAATCTGTGATCCTCCTGCCTCAGCCTCCAGAGCATTTGGGATTATAGGTGTGCACCACCATGCCATACTTTGTCCTGTTCTTTTGATAAAGGCTCTGTTACTTTTTTTTCTTCTTTTAAGATAGAGGGACAGTGAGAGAGAGAGAAAGACAATCAATTTTATTTAGTTTTTCATGTGGCTTTCATTGCTCCCAGACTTCGTTGTGCACGTAGGGTCCAAACCCTGCTCCTTGTGCATTACAGACAAGTGCAGTAAGAGTTGAGCTCCAGCCCTGCTTTGCTATATTTTTGAGAAACCATCTTTCTATAGCATCTCAGTGCCCATAGTGAGAGTGGTGGTACTGCCTCCATCTTTTGGTTCCAGGGAACAGCATGTAACCAGAGCTTTCTCAATTAGGGATCCATCCCCTTGCCTACAATGGTATGTAGAGGAATGTCACATTAATTGAAAGCAATGACAGTGAAAGCTAGGACCTTGTTTGGTGTTATCAGGATGCTAGTGTGATCTTTCCCGAAGTCCCTAGTGCATAAGCTTGTTGATCCAGCATGAGGTCCTATTTCACATGGGTGATCTTGATCCAGGTTGAAGTTAGAGCTAAAAGCTCAATTACTCTTTTTGATAGCTTGCTAAATCTTTACCACAATTATTTCCTTTTCAGGGTCTGAGGATCCTGTGTTGAATGGACACATAAAGCCAACTCCCAGAGGCCCCCACACATCTAACACTTAGGAATAGACCCTTCTTCCTTGGGCAGGCAAGTTATTCAAATCCCCAATCACCAGGAGCCAGCCAAACCTAGATGCCTGCACTGATTGCCATACATTTCCCCCTCCACGGCTCCAGTTTGCTGTTTTCCTGTTCCTGGGAACCTTTCTGTGTAAGAACCAGATTTCTCTCTTTCATCCATCCAAGGGTCATTGTGATTTGTTCCACCAGAGCATCTATAATCATACCTGGAATCACAGAATTGTGAAACAGCCAAACTTCTAGAGTTCGAAGAGTCAATAACACACATATTTGCCTGATACTGCTTGTGTTTTGTCTTTTGCAACCAAAATAATCTGCATTGTAGTTTATTCTTGATCCCAAATTTACATCCAGTTCTTAAAAACTCTTGAGCCAATCACTGTGATGTATACCAGGATATGCAATTATCAAAAGACCCATTGCATGGCTAGTTTTGTTCTTTGCCTTGAACATAACTCTATGTGGTTTCCTTGCACATGGTGTCTAATGCAGAGCTCAGGAGTATTGAGTAAGTAAGTTCTGGGTTTGTGTTTGCAGCTGATCACCTATGGCCAGGGGATGTCGACTTGAGAATCTAGAGGTTGTGCTTCTACTATGCTTTCTCTTAAATAACTCAGTACCATTGGGAAACTTGGTTACAATATCTCTGTCAGTTTCCTCCTCTGAAAATGGAAGCATTTGACCTAGAAGTCACCTCTAAATTTCCTCTGTCCCTAATATTCTAAGGTCGTTCCAGTCAATCCAGGGTACATTTTCATAGCAAATATTGCCCCTTTCCAACTGATTGCTTATCAGCATACTGTAATGAGGACAAAGCCCAATAGATATTTTATTTGGCATTGCTCTATAAAATCAGCCTAAAGAGCTAATATTTATGCATCAGTTACCATTTGTAAAAGTTCCATTTGTAAAACTATAAATTGCCTAAGGAAGGAGACTAATCTGGCTCCATGAGAACAATCTAGATAAGAAGACTCTTGTTATTTACTCACAGCAGACAAGGGTAGAAAAATTCAGTGGGAAAAATTTATGCTGGTCAGTGACATGCAAAATAGCCACAGGTTCCCAGAATCTTGCAGATCACTTGAAGCAAAATGGACCAATAAAGGAAGGTCACTACATAAACCTAACTTAAAAGAATTTCTAGAAGTTCTCAAAATATTTCATAAATGTATCAGCAGCATTTTGCTGTAGGTGAGGTTTATAGGCCATGCAATCTTTCAAATGATATTTTGGTGCAGAGAAGTGGGTGTCTTGATTCATAACCTAACAGGTAAGGTTATTGTTCTATTATTGTGAAATTGAACTTTGTCTCTGCTAGAACTCCATTCTCTCATGGAATTTCTCAGTGCAAAAATAATCATTTCAAACACTTGAAGCAAAGAATATACATAGATCCACTGTCTCTTTCTTACACACACAGAGAGAGAGAGAGAGAGAGAGGGAGAAAAATCCTTGAGAGTTGAATTTTGCATATAATTTTGGAAGAAAAAAAAATCTGTCCCAAATCAATATATACTAGATTAGATCTTTTTAAATTTAACTTACTATAAATATTTACATTTTTCTTCTGAAACTGAAATATTAGTTAATGATTGGATATTCCCCATGATCACACAGATACATGTGTATAATGCACGTGCGCACACACACACATATCTATAATTTATCATGTTCCTAAAGACTAAAGGCTAAACAGAGGTCAACAACCAATAGCTTGGTGACCAAATTAAGCCCCCTCTGCCTGTTTTTATTGATAAAGTTTGATTTCGGCCCAAGATGCCTATCTCTTACGTATGGCCAAATTTTTGCAGAGTTGAACAGTTATATCAGAGCCCATATGGCACAGAAAACTGAAAGTATTTAGTACCTGATCATTTATCACTGAACCCTGGTTTATTGCATCCTATATTCTAAAACAAATTTGACTTTGAGAATTTTAGTACAAAGTTTACAGGACTTTAAAGCTGTCATCACACATATATATATTTACCAAAACCACATGTTAAATAGAAAAAAAATACGGTGTCCCATATATTGAAGTAGTTTGGGCTATGAATCCCACATTTATATGTTTTCCTTTACTCCTGTATCACAGACCTGCATCTAATCCAGGAGGTGGATGGGAGAATTACGAAGTCCTTGCTGTGAAAGAGGTCATATCCAAATCTAATAGTACTTAACTTAGACAATGTTAATAGTTTCTTTATTTGATTCAGAATAATTACTTCTTTTTAGAAACAAAAGTTGTCACTCATTCTATTCCCTGACCCTAAACCATGTGTCAATGCACAAATGTGTACAATTAATTGGAAATAAACTGGGCACATGTACAGGTGTCAACTGCTGGCTAGATGTCAAGTAGCAGAGGAATATGAGGAGGTCGTTACCATGTAAAACTCGGGCATGCTCCGCAAGCCCAGGAGACAGATGTGAGTAACCCAAGTTAGAGAGGTGTCTTTCTTTTTCATCTTTCACAAGGGAATTTTCCAACTTTTCTCTGCACTGAGATCGAGGGACATTTATCAGACTAAGAAGGTAGAGTGAAAATATGCATAGCTCTCTAGTGAGCCTTTGAAAAGAGATCACAAAAATTCTTGTTGGTATTTAGCAAACTGCACTTAATGAACAGAGGAGGAAACCAAAGAAGCCCTGCAACACTCCAAGGTATGACAGTGGAAAAATGGGAAATTATGGTCCAACTCTATCAACATAATGCTCTTCAATTACTGTAAACACATCTAGGTGAGGCCAAGCTAGGTGACGGAAAAGCGTGTGCATGCAACACAGTTTATGGAAATCTTCAGGTCAATGAAACGATTGTGTCTTTTGGTTACCTTCCTTGCAGTATCTGAAATGATTTTCTTATTATTGACAGTGGGAGAAAGAAACTGCTACTAAGTGGATTTAGTGATTGCCCTAGGTGTAAAGCGACAGAATGGCCAGTGGAGGAATATTCCCTCAAAATACTGGCAAACTGCGGGACATGGTGGAGCATACCTATAATCTTAGCAACTCAGGAGGCTGAGGTAAGAGGATCACAAGTTCAAAGCCAGCCTCAGCAACCTAGTGAGACCCTGTCTCTAAATAAAATATAAAAAGGCTGGGGGATATGGCTCAGTGGAAAGTGCCCCTAGATTCAATCCCCAGTACCAAATATATACATATATACACATATATATATGTATCAATTTTTTGTAACAGTGTCTTGCTTGTATTGCTTTGTATTTCAGGAAACCACTGCTGCAGGTGCATGCCTCCAAATGAGCTTTATTCTTTCCCTATTTATAGCAACATTGCTTTGCCAGTAAAGAACTTCATAGCAGGGATCAAGATCCAATTTCAGATACCATATGTATTATCAGAACAAATGTGCTCAGCTCTAATTGCCCTTTTTTTTTATTTGACCACTTAATGACCTGCATCAGATAAATTAGAAATCCCAAATTCGCTTTCTCCAGGTAACTCTATTTTATTTCAGTGTGATCAAAATACATGCCAAGAAAGAAGATTCTTAATAATTTTTTACTACAGATTTCCAACCTCAGCATTCATAGAGTTATTTACTATCTACCTAAATCAATAATAAATTAAAAAGTGAAATATTTATGATGTTAAAAAAATCTGGTTTTGACTAGGAAATCCCAACTGCCATTAAGTCAGGCAAAGTAGAAAGATAAATTGTACCATCACATTCTTTGTTTTCAGAATATGATGTGATCACTTATGATAATTGTTATGTCAAGCTCTCAACATAGGCAGTCATCCTAGATGACAGATTAGCAGAAAGATGTAACACACAGCGTGTTTAATGTGATCATAGAAAGAGCGTTCCTTCTTTTCTTAGAGAAGGCATGATTACATGTTAAGTTGTTAGCAGCATGAAATAAATGCAAATATGTTTGTTATGGAAATAAGATCATTTCTACATTTATTTTATTTATTAGAGAAATCAGGCTGTGGAACTAACTCAGTCATCAATACAGTTTCTCACATGCCTTCTGCTGGAGGCCATAGACTTGCTGAAAGAGACTACTGTGCGGAAATTGGTTTCAAAACTGCCGAAAAATCATGCTTTCAATGAATTTCAGAATTGAAAGGCTACAGTATACAGATGATAAAGGCTTCCCTTTACTTTCATAACTAAGGAATCTGTGAGTCCAGAGGAGAGGGATGGTTGTCACAATTCAGTCATGACCTAGAAACAGACTTGGGACTTGAAGTCATATCCCTCATTGAAGGTTTGCTTGCTGTGTGCCCACCTTCACCTGTGACCATGGACACATCTCCTGGCACAGCTCCAGCCTCTGTGGGTGCAGGTAATTACATGTTATAGAAATGCCCTTGGCCCTCATATTGATCAGAATGGAAGACACAGGTGAGTGACACTGGTATCATCTAGGGGATTTGAAACGCTGGCTCTGCATTCCCAAAAGGACAATATGAAATACTGGTTGATCAGCAAATGTAAGTCGAATACAGTCAGGGAGAACAAATCTTGGCATACTTCTAGTTCATCCTCAGCAGAAGTCAGTGGATGGGGTTTGTGTGATTTCATGTCCTGGGCTAGGTGACTACAAGGTAGTCTCTGCAAGATGAGGAATTCATCAGGACTGGGCAAAATTACAGTATATTACCTTTAGATTAATGGGCACAGGGAGGCAATGTTCTTGATGCATTGTATCGATGTCAATCTTGAAAGGTAAGTTATATACTCAGGGTATTTCCTCAAGCAAGTAACTCAATAATTTTTAGATTCGTGGTTGATTAGTGCAGGGATAAAACCCTGGGCTCCTTTCAGTTCTCAGTAACATCTGATTAATAATGTGGACGGACTACTTACCAATGCTAAAGCAGAGGGCAGGGAATATTTTTTGTAAAACTATTTTTGTATCATTCACCCTCTATTGGGATTACTATGCTACAATGTTGAGGTACAAAAGTCTTCACAGATTAGACCTAAACCAACGGCTGTGTTATAATAAAACTTTATTTATAAAAAACAGATAAAGGGCAATGATCCATGCCCACAGTTTACCAATCCCTGGGCTAAAGTGTGGTGTGGGGAGAAGATTCTAGAAGTAAGTTCTCAGCCCAAGCACATTGAATATTTGATTAACCTCTGGATTGGCAAAAACTTGGAAAGATAGTGAGTCTGTCAGGTCAAAATCAGAAATATCTGGAGTGAAATAATGGAGTGTTTACAAATGTGTGTGTGTATATATATGTCTATATATATGTGTTGTGTGTGTATAATATGTATGTGTATGTATGTATATATATATATTTAGTCTATTTACCTAAAAGAACAAGTAGAGTTTTTCAGTTTTTAAAATTTCTTTATAACTTTCAATTAAAGATAAAACAAGAATATTTATAGCAGATATGTGTCAAGAATTTTAATTTTGTTTCAGGAAAATTATACATAGACTTAAATGAGGAATAGAATTAAGAATGCAGAGAGGAAATAACTTATTTATGTGTTTAAGACAAAGCAGTCACACTATAGGAACTTTTTCTTTTATTTAAAAAATAGATCATTATAGTCTAATATTTCAAATCAATCTAACAAGATGGTCTTTAATATGATTTATTGTAAGTCTTGCACTTAGGTTTAAAAACTGGCTCACTTGAATCTATTCAGAGAGTGTTGGGAGTGCAGTGGCACAAGTCTGTAATCCCAGCGCAGAGGCTGAGGCAGGAGGATCGCAAGTTCAAAGCCAGCCTCAGCAACTTAGCAAGGCCCTAAGCAACTTAGTGAGTTCCTGTCACAGAATACAAAATGAAAAAGGCTGGGGATGTGGTTCAGTGGTTAAGCACCCTTGGATTCAATCCCCAGTACCAAAAGGAAAGAAAAGAGAAAAAATCTATTCAGAGTAGAAATGGGGTTTGGAAAAATGGTTTTACCTCAACTGAAAATTTTAATCTCAAGTTAAAAAAAAAAAGAAAAAGAAAAAATAACCCCAAAATGATATGTGGTAAAGTTAGGCCAATATTCAAGTCTTGCTTACTTTTTGATACATTTGCTAAAAATTCAGTCTTAACAGAGGTGGATCGGTGGCTCAATGGTTACAGTGCTTGCCTGGCATGTGCAAGTTCACGAGTTCAAACCCCAGCACCCACATACACAACTAAGTGTCAGAAAGCCATGTGGAAAACTCAATAAAAAATAGATTTTCCCTCTCTCTCTCTTTCAGTGTTCTCTCTTTTCAAAAAAATAGTTTAAAAAATTCAATCTCACTCTGGTCCCATTAATGAAGGCATGTTGGCTCCAACAAGCGAGGGGCCGTCACCTGTGATCACGCAGAGGGACTATGTTCTCTTCTGAATACCAAGGTCTAAGGGGAACTTTGACAAATTGAAATGCCTTCCCTGGGAGGAGAAGGAGGCAAGCACAGTGACTGGGAGCCATGACTTATGAGGGTCAGTGGAAGAAAATGAGGACGTTTTGCCTGGGGAAGGGAGGATTTTGCAGGCAGAGGAGAGCCATCTTCAAATATTTGAAGGGCTGTCTTGTGGAAGAAGGATTAAACTTATTATTTGTGTCTCAGGAGAGCGGAACCAGGACTAAAGGTGGACATTTTAGGGCAGCAATTTTCAGCTTCGTATCAGCCACGAGCATTTTAGCAAGTAGAATTGTTTAGCTGGCGGTTTGTGCGCTGGCTTTGAAACCTAGACCTTCTGGGATGCGTCTCAAAACACAGATGCTTCCTGGCATTGTGACTTTACAGAGTGGAGCAGGCTTTCTGAGCCTGGGTT
Organism: Aplodontia rufa; assembly: GCA_004027875.1. Lineage (NCBI taxonomy): Eukaryota > Metazoa > Chordata > Mammalia > Rodentia > Aplodontiidae > Aplodontia > Aplodontia rufa. The sequence continues at coordinate 26,805 of PVKS010020383.1, read as the reverse complement.
TTAGGATAACTAAAATGATGGAGTAGCATCTTAGATATCTTCGTTGTGGGGTTTGAAGGAGGATTCAGTGAAATCAGGCATACAGAGGGTAAAGCGATCAGCTGTCCCCAGAAGAGCCCAAGCTCTCTATGACTAGGAGTACAGAAAGCATTGCTAGATACTTCCTTATCTGGGGTAGGATAGAAAGTGTTTCTGAGTAAGCCGAAGTTAAACTAGATGATTGCTTAAGCCCTTTTACACCAGTGGCTTTTTATTTCTATATAAAAGCAGGAAGCTGGAAATCCTCTGACCCAGGGGTCATGAACTGCAGGTCCAACAGTTAGATATGTCTGGTGGAGGGTATAGAAATTGGGAAATCCCATGAAAAATTGACACACTGGCTTCTCTTAGGGCACCTGAAGATCTGACAGCACCATGTCTGCATTTCCACACAGTCAAGATGCAGCCAAAAGATATTAACAACCACAGATGTTAAGAGTGTCCGGCTCTTTAATGCCACTATTTGCCACGGTTTTGGGGGCAGCCCCCACTGTCAGTGTCTTCGCTCTTCCCTGTTTCCTGCTCTGGGTCAGAGGGCATCTCCTTTGCCCTCTCTGTGCTACACCAGCAAGGCAAGACAGCTGGAGGCAGAGATCTTTAGGACTGCATTACAGGACAGAAGGAAAGCAGCAAGACAGGCTAGAACGGGCTGCCAGTCGACAGGGAAGGGAAGTCAGCAGGAAGAGTCACAATAACAAGGTTTCTCAAGGTGCTCAGAGCTCTGCGTGCGTAGCCTCACTGAACCCGCACGATCCTGTAAGTTGCATGAAGTTATTGCTCTGTCTTACACAGGAGAAGACCAAAACTAAGGGAGGCTAAGTCACCTGTCCAAATGCACACAACCAAGAAGTGGCAGAAACTTCCTCACCTGACCAATGTCACCCAAAGCTCGAACCTTCCGCCAAGGCCAGTCTCACAGACTACAGTTTTACCCAAAGATTCCTCTGTGAGTCTCTGATCAAAAGAAGCTTCTCTTCCTATTAGAGATGCCAATGGCAGAGTCCCTCTTTTTCTAAATAACCTGAGTTGTTCAAAAGCTAGACTACACTGTGCAAGAGCTCCCACCATGAGCTTTTGGGGATTGAGAAATAATATGCAAAATGCCATTGTAAATAGAGTGAGGCTGTCTGCTTCCTGAGAGATTTCTCAGTATCTCCACTGTGCTGAGGTACCACAGAAAACTTGGAGCTACGAGTTTACCACGCACTGTCTCCTTGATTTTCAAGATTCCAGGATTCCATTTCCACAGAGAATTTCCAAGGATGAATGTCTAACCGAATGCACTTTGACAAACTCTAATCAAGGTAAAAGAGCCTTGGAAAATAAACAAAAGGTCCCAGAATCCTTTTTATCCTAACAGCTAATGACATCACTTGAGTAGGTCTGCTAACTTCGTATTCTGAGGTTTTTCATGATAAATACTGGGGGAGTAACATCTACTGTGTGGTTAGCTCCTAATTTCTTTTTATTGGTGCATTATTGTTGTACGTGACAGGATTTGTTGTCAATTATTCACACATGCACACAATACAACATTATAATTTGGCCAACATTCCCTACCCCAAGCACTCCCCCACTTCCCTTCACCCATCCCCTGGTCCCTTGCTTCTCTTTCTCAGGTATATATTTATTCCAGTGTGCCCAAGTATACTGACATAATTCTAATACCTATGAAAACATGCTTTTTAAAATATATGCGGCAATAGTATATAAAATGACACACTTATAAAAGTTTGGAGTGTACCTTATTTTAACTCGGTTCTACTATTTCCCCTTCCTCTTCCTTCCTTCACCCCCTGTTCTTTTTAGATGTACTTGACAACAGAATACACATTAACATTTTATAAAAGCACGCAGTGTAACTTATTTTAATTCAGCCCCCAGTATTCTCCCCACCCACCCCGTTCTCTTCCCTCTACTACGAATGGCTATGATAGAGGGCTCTGTATCACAAAAAGCCCAATATAGCCACGTGACATTTTGTTTAACTTTCTCCTTTTGGAAAACTGGTCTGTTAAAGTGGGTGAATTTTCATCACTTTTGTGCCAGTTAGTAATTGTTGGTTATGACTCATGTCCTGTGTCCCTTTCTCTGATGAGTAGAAAAGTGAATTTCTGACTTACATTGAAAAAAAAATTGAAAAGCATATATTTACATATTGCTATCAATACACAGAATCTATGCAGCAGCAAGACCTCTTTTGAGAAAGAACAGACTTCTTCTAAACCTGTGCATTGAGGAAGGAAAGGAAAAATGAGCCAGGGAGCACTCAGTGTGGAATGTGCGGGATTCCATTCTGTTCCCGGTGGCTAAGGTTCACACTCCCCAACCTCTGGACAATTGGACCTTTCACCTTATCTTCCATCAACCTGTCACCTGATATGTGTACCCAATGGCAGTGCTGACCTCAGAGAAATAGCAGTCACCTGGCATGGAAATGTGGTTGCTTATCAACAGTGATGTGGCAAAACCCAAGGAAATTCCTCTGCTCTGGACAAGTTAAGATTGTGAAAATGATAAAAATAAACACAAGAGGGAGGGGAAAGAAAAAAATAACTTATTTGGGATCAGGGAGTGTGATTCTATGTCAGTATCTTAAGTATCCTTCCTTGGCTTTTAGAACTTGCAGAATCTTGGATCTGGCGTTGATTTGTGGAAGGAGGGCTGTTCTTGCAAAATACACAGGCGTTGAGTAGTGATGGGACGCAGCATGGAGTAAGGAGACAGAGCTTGGGCCTAGACCTTTACAAATTGTTTCCAAAGGGATACAAGTTGCACAGAAAAACATTCACCTGGTGACCTGATGAGACACCTCTGTAGGTGACTTGGGACAAAACTCGGATCCTTATGTGTATCCAGATCTAGGCATGAGTAACAGGGGTTATTGATAGTTGGATGGAATAATGGCAGGGTGGGAAAAAAAAAACCACATATAAGGGAAATATTTTCTGCAAGGCTTCAGCAAGGGCTGATACTCTACAGAACACATCTGGGGAGGGAGTTCAGTTAGTAGCAAGAAAATTACACCAGGAATTCACAGGGCTCAGTGACAGTCTTGCCCTGCCCATGATTAGCCATCGATTTGGATAATTCCAGCAACACATTTGACGTCACAATTCCCCAATGACACAGAAGAGCAGTCAACTCTACGGAGACAAGTGTGAACGTCAAAAGGCCAGGGTCACAGGGAGGAAGGCTTCCAAGTCGTGTACCACTGCTGCAAGTAAGAGGCCCACAGTGTGTGGACAATGTGTGGCTGAGCTAAGGCCTGAGCCCAGATCACAAGCTCCGGTGCTTCTCTGTGCAGGAGCAGGTGAGCACTGGCTGCCTCTGCCAGCCATCTTGAAATCCACTGTGGCTTCCATTTAAATCGGCCTCTGCCTCCTACAAGTGAGGGACTCTGTATGGCCTCCTTCACTCCTCTGTGCCTCCATTTCCTTATCAGTAAAATGGACAAAATAATAACTTCTTCCCAAGTTTAAAGAAAGGATACATTAATTCAAACAAACTTCTTAGGATATTATCTAACACGAATTCAGGGCTCAATAAATAACACCAGTATTATACTTGTGATTATCATCATTAGTAATCACAAAACAACTGAATTTAAAAGAACATGGTATTTTACAATGTCTTGGGTCTATGGGGTCCATCTGCCTGGAATTCTTCCACTGTAGTATCCTGCCAGGCTTCTGTGACCTGAATCTGTGAAGATCTTCTGCTGGCCTTCATTTAATAGGTTCACATTTAATAAAAGAATGAGTGAAACGCTTGTGGACAGGGTCTGTTTGTGGCCTGTTTTTTTGTATATGTGTGTCTCTGTGTATGGGAGGGATTAAGTTATCAGAATTCAGAGAAGGAATGGGGGATTGGCTTCAGCATATTTCAGGAATATTAGAGGAAAGGCTTTCTGGTAGCAATAATAATTCAAATTATTATTTTTTTTTAAAGATAGAGGGACAGTAAATGAGAGAAAGATAAAATCAGTTTTATTGAGTTTTGCATGTGACTTTTGTTGCTCAGACACTTTGTTGTGTACGTGGTGCTGGGGTTTGAACCCATGTCCTCGCACATGCCAGGCAAGCCCTGTAACTGCTGAGCCACTGCTCCAACACTTGATCTTTTGTTTTAAATAAGGTAATAAAAAGAAATAAGCAGATTTAACCTTGGCTGCCTGACGTCCAGTGACTACCCTCAACAGCGTAGAACTAAAACTCTTTTCACATTGGAATGACCTCATGCAAGGGCATCACTCACACCCCTCTTCACAGATATGTGCAGGTTGCATGCCCTGGAATGACTTTTGGGTCAAGTAACCGGCTGCCTATGCAGCAGAGGTCATGGAGTTATAATGGAGTGGAACAAGTTTCATCGCGTAGGGACACTGCACCCATGACTCTGTGACAGCACAAGCCACTACACACCTGTGTGGCAATGCTGCTGCACACACACCCATCTGAGCTGTCAGAAGGGTGCAAGTGGAGCATGGGCCATCACTTACAGTAGGCAGCAATTGCTACTGATAATTAATGACTGTTTTCATCGTTCCTTTATGGCAACTCCTTTGACAACCTCCTAGTGACTCTGACTGACAGCCTCCAACTTCACACGGACACTCACCCCATCTCTTGATTGCATGGAGGCCACGTGGAGTGACGGAGCTCTACACAATGTTTCCACAATGACAGAATCACCTCCAGACATACCTCTCAAATCATGTTTGCACCATTAAGCCGATAAGCAGTTTTTTTTTTTAAGAGAGAAGGACAGTGAAAGAGAGAGAGAGAGAGAGAGAGAGAGTCAGTTTTTATTGCATTTTTCACAGGTGACTTTCATTGCTCTAACACTTAGTTGTGTATGTGGGTCTTGGGGTTTGAACCCATGTACTTGTGCATGCTGGGCAAGCACCTTAAACACCAAGCCACTGCTCCAGCCACAGTGTTTTTTATTAGGAGAGAAAAATAGAAAATTAATTTTACTTTTAATCTGTTTTCTTTTTCTCCCAAGACTTAGTTGTGTATGTGGTGCTGAGGTTTGAACTGGGGTCATCATGCATGCCAGGCAAGTACTCTAACTGTTGAGCCACCGCTCCCAATCCTACACGTGTATAATTTTGTACCCGCATGCCTGGTGTAGGATCAATACAATCACTGATCTTTAGGCCCCCAGCTAAGAGTCTGCTCTAGAGAAGTGCAGCATCCTTGGTGCCTGCAACAGACTCTCCAGTCCACATGCTTAGACTCCAAAGGTTAGCTGCCACTGGGGCACAACCCAGCTTTAGCTTATTGGTTACAAACATCAGAAGCTATAAATCTGAAAACATATTGATCATGCTGTAAGATGTTATTCAGAAGTTTTAGAGCAAAAAAAAATATATATATAAGCACAGCTGCATATTTCAGAAATTTCAGGCCCGATCTGCCTGTCAATTCCTGGAACACACCGGTTTTTTGGAGAATGTATGCGTATAAATAAAGTAAATGCGTATAGAAAAGCACATACATCTTTACTTTCCACACCGCTTTCCTTCACTCTCCCTGACGTAAACTCCCTGATGTCCTGGCCAGAGTGGTATTTCTGGCACAATATTGTTCCTGATTTCTCTATCGCCTCCTGGGGACCTGCCTTTCAAATATCTAATGTGAGTTTTCTCATGAATGCCAATGATGTACGATTACATTTTTCCTTCGAACTTTCCATCCCCCAGGCGCTCCAAGTATTCTGTGACTACTTTCAAGATATCCATAACTAGATGAATAGCAATTACTTGCAATAGAGGGTAGAAAAGGCAAAGGGCATTTTTATCGGTTCTGGGAAGATTTAACTACATTGATATGGCATTTACAGAAAAACTCCACAACCCCAGGAGGATGATAAATGGCCACCTACATCTCAGCTGTGTCCCTGGAGGTTCCCAGGTGCTGACTGCCCTCAGGTCCCTGTGCCACACGCAGAAGTGAGTAGCCATTCATTCTTCCATGTTAACTGTGTTTGCATTGAGTGAGCAGCGAACACTTCATTCGCTTCCCGTTCAAATCAAAATAAGGGTTTAATTTGCTTGCCTGTCTTCTGGGGCTAATCTGCCTTCCTTGAACACTCAGACTCCCATTATCTCAAGGAGAACAACCCCCTAAGCAGCCTTTGAGTCAGACACCGAAGGACTAATTGTTCCTTTGGAAGCTTGCACACCAGTGCCTGCTGGGTGCAGTACAAACCTCTCTTTGTGTATCCTATCCCAGGGCAGACCTGGGTACGAGACGTGACTTCATGTGGCTAGGCATTGGTAATTAGCACCCTACCTGCTTCTGAGCTCTCATGCTGCATTTCTAGGACACACAACAGCTTGCTCAGTGTACCCTGCAGACCTACCATTTGCAGGTGGGATACCAGGACATTGACTCCTGCTAAGTGTCAGAAACTTTTATCACAGGGGAGACTCCACAGCAGTTCTTGGCGGAAGTGAACTTTATGAAACTTCTCCAAAGTTTGCTGTTTATGTCAATTGGCCAACCTCCCATGTGCAGAAACAAAGAAGAGCTCTCAGTTCCTTTCCTATTATTTACATTCCCTGATGTTGTTGTTGATGACGATGATTTCTGAAGATTGATCCCGAAACCTTGCACATGCTGGGTAAGCTATCACTCTGCTACACAGCCCCAGACATTGATATCGGAATGTACATTCAAAGACTCTCTGGATGACCTTACAAAGTAAAGTCATAAGTTCCGTGTTATTTAAAGCATGCTTAACTCCCCCTACCCCATTCAGTTCCCTTTTTAATTATTGTTACCAGCTAGCTTAGAGGAAAAATGAAATAATTCCTCTGTGGGTGCAGAGACACAGAGGCTGGCCTGCATGTGTGCATGTACAACCAACCTCATCTGTCTATAGAAACTAGTTCATTTATTAAACCTTAGTGCCTTGATTTGCATAACCCTCCAATAGACTCAGAGTTCAGGTTGGAATGTAAGACGTTTAATTGGTAGGTTTAGTGGGTTACTCAACAGAGCAGGACCAATAAACGTTTGTTATCAACCTAGTTACCAGTGTGGTCATTTCGAGCTCATTCCCTCTGGGATCGTAGGGAGTTGATACAGAATAATGCATGTGGGTGTTATTTTTCAATTCCCTATGCTGCCATAGTGGGTAAAAACTCTTAGGTACGTTAGTTTTCTCCTGCATGCACAAACGCATGCTCCCCAGGTGTGCAAACAGCCCTCCATCAGGATAGCTCTGTTTGCACAGTACTGGTCTTCAGGATTGTAGCGTTGAGTACTGGGGGTGCAGAGGATGGAGAGGGAGATTCACTGGGGGCCCGGACAGTGTCCGCTGCTGTTATTAACTCCCTGCCATGGATTAGCGTAGGGTTAGACACAGGTCATGAAATAGTCAGCGCCTGTGTAAACACGGCACTTCACAAGCGTTTTATTACTGGAACACCAAGCTTATTACTAACCATCAATCTTCTTGTTTTGCAATTGGCTGTTTCATTAAACAATGAGAAGATAGAGAAGACAAGCATTTTAATGGATAAATCCAGCTAAAAATTAAAGGTTTGCCTATTACACTAATTTTTAAGTTATATATTATGGAAATATTACTATTTATGTGTGTAAATTAGATTTTTTAAGGAGAAAGAGAGAGAGAGAATGAATTTCATTTAGATTTTCATCTGGTTTTTGTTTTTCCTCCGCTTAGTTGTATATGTGGTGCTGGGGATTGAACTGGGGTCCTCGCACATGCCAGGCAAGTATTCTACCACTCAGTCACCACTCCAACCCCTTAAAATTTTTTCATTAAAAAAAAAGAAACAGAAGTTATACAAATGAACGGTGGCCAGGTGGAAACAGTTTCCCAAAACGAGAAAACATGACTTGGACTTTAAAGGGATAACAATGGATAAGTATAGAGACATTCAGCCTTAAAAGCGATTAATGCACACTTAACTATCACGGGTTAGGCAACTGTCATTACACAAAAAGTATTGTATAAACCAGATGTGGCACTTATTAGAGTCAGGGAAAACATTTGAATCTTTAAGGTAGTCACAAGAACAGTATTGTTCATATTTTATTTTAAAAAAAAGTGAAGTGCCTGTTAAAGAGGTGATTTTTAGGCACTAGGAAAAACTGATTACAGTAAGAAGTCCAGTTCCTCCTCCGCCTGGTCCTGCGTGCATGAAGACAAGACATTCACGTACCACTGCACTTGGAACTTCTAGTTAGACCATCAGGTACAGATCTTTCCACTTGCATAGGAATGGAGTGTGCCCCCTGAAAGCACACTTAGCTTCATTAAGAAGATCAGAAGATTGTATGCAGGGGCTGGAGTGGTGGCTCAGCAATTATAGCGCTTGCCTGGCATCCACAAGAATGAGTTCAAACCCCGGCACCACATACACAAAGAAGTATCAGGGCAACAAAGGCTACATGAAAAACTGAATAAAATTGATTCCCTCTTTCTTTTTCTAACTGTCCCTCTCTCTTAGAGGAAGGACAAGGAGAAGGAGAAGGAGAAGGAGAAGATCTTAGGCAAATAGGGAAAGCAGAGTCCTATAACTGGTATCTCAAAGATGCACATAATTTGAGTGGCATATACTGAAATCCTGGGCAATCTTACTGCTATGTAGATATTTTCTAAAGTTACAGTTCCACAAGAGCTCCCTGCTGTTCTCTCTCAAGATTGATTACATTGTATAGCTTTTAAAAAATGAATCCATTTTTCCTAAGTGGTTCCAAAGAACAGCATTAGCTAAATTGGTATATCCCCATAGACCCTTCTTGGAATATATTTTACTTATTTTCCACTTACAAATATTTACATAAACACTAAAATATACATACAAGCAAGTGAAAGCTTACACTTAGTTGTTCCAATATTAAAGATCAGACAAGAAAAGATATGAAAAAGTTACCCATCAAAAATAGCTTTATGGAACATAATAATATTTCAAAATCTTAAATTATAAAAGCCCAATAACTTTTCATTTATTATTTGGATATGTTTGGAATGCTAAAGGGAAAATCAGAAGTTTTAGTGTTATTTGATCAAAATTTTAGAGGTCAACAGCCAATGCAAGCAAGTGACTCTGAAGTAAATATGTACACCTACTGGGATCTGATGACATTCAAAAGGAAAAAAATATTACATGAGCCATTAGTGACTTCATTTTCTTGAAATCAACACAGGTTCTCTTCTAAACTCAATGGATCTGTCACACGAGCCCTCCCCAGGATGATCATTCGCAGCCATATCTGAGTTCTGAGGCAGGTGCTACCCTACTCCTCCACATGATGTTAGAAATGCCCTTGAATTTTTTGAAGTCAGTTTTGTTTTTAATCTGATAAATAGCAGGATGGAGAAACAGTAAAACTAGTTGGTCTCCAAACTGTTCAGAGGTTGACTTAGAGGCACAGACCTCCTGACAAGGAACATGACAACTATCCCCAAATTAAGGGAGGAACAAAAGGTGGGGAATGGATCCCCAGCCCACCTGATTAGTCCTTGCACGTGGTAACGAAGACAGCAAAGAAGACATGATACAACAGGAGGTTGAAACCACATATATGGTGTAGATGGAATGTTGAAGGCTGCAGTCTGCAAAATTATATTCTGTGATGGAAGAAAGATGGCAATTTCAAAAGATTAAGAGAAAGCCAGAGTCACTTAAGGCTGTTTCTCTATAATTCAGCTGAGAAGATGAAACCAGCTCAAGGCATGAACTTAAAGTAGCTAAAAAGAAACCAATTATGTAAATTAGGTTAGTACATACTCAATTGAGAAAAATCCTTCTATACTGTCATTCCCTGACACAAAATTTCTGACCCTCTCACCTCTGCAGCTTGTGCGCGCTCAAGTTTAAGAGCATATCCTTTGTTTTCTACCTCTCATGATTTATTCTTTCTCTTAAATAATCCTGTTTTATTATATATATATTCATCTACACAAAATTGAATGGTTGCGTCAAATATTGGAGGTGTCACTTTAAACACTGCAATAGACCTGATGAAGGCTCTAAATATTTGAGGAAGAAAGAAAAGACCCTGAAGCTATGTGTCATCTTTTCCCAGTGTGTAAGAATTCAATCAGCAAAATATATTTAATACCAACAAAACCTTATATCAAAGTCAGAGATTAAAAAGCAAAAAATTCAATCATCTATTGTAATTGTACCCAAGACACAAAACTGATGTATTGACAGCAAAGATTTCCTGTACCTCTGCTGGATGAATCAAATAATTATCAGTTAGTGTTATTTAGTCATTACTGTAATTGAGACTCATAGTCATTGGGGAATAAAATATAATCACTTAGAGAGATCTATATGCTTATACATGTTTCTAAGAGCAGATATGAGGAAAAGATAAATTTAAGTTATACACTTTAGAGTTGAATTAATTCATATAATTGAAAAAAGACGTGACTCATAATATCCCAAGGTATCCATCTTGTAGAAGTTTTCACCTTGTGTCCATTATATAAAAATATTATTGGTATGTAATAGTGATGTGCATACCTATATACATATGTATAGATATGTATACATATATAGGGATCCAATTTGCAAATGAATTATTTCTCCGGGTTGGGGGCTATTATGTAGTTATTGTTAAACTATGCTTGGTTCTAGCCTTTAAGCAACTCCATTTCCAGATCCCTTAGAGGCATACAGGAATTTCTAATTATTTTTGCTTGCAAATAAATTAACCAATACTTTTACAACCACAAATAATGCTTTCTCTATGCTGCCCTGGATTTGGATATAATAGATTGTGTGTATGTATGCAGGCATGCAAATATGTAATTTGGGATGTTGGAGGTTCCACTGAGCTCAGAATGAGCTGAAAGACTCCTGGGAGATGAGAGCATTCAGTCTCCAGGGGAAGTGTGTCAAGTCTCAGCTCTGCTTGCCTTCTGTCCTTCCTTTTGCCACGTGACAAGGCCCTGGTTGGTGTTAGAGGAAAAAGGAATGCTGAATAGCCATAGAAAACCTCAGAAAGCAAGGAGAATGCCATCCGAGTGAAAGGCCTTCTCTTCAGGCTTGGCTCAACAAATCTTTTGCAATCACAAAGCATGATGTCCCTAGGACAAAAGCTGCATTTAGCTAGCACTGACTGACAGATGTTAAGAGCACTGTATGTTGGTGACACCAATCTGCACCCAGCAAACATGGCCCTGCTGCCTGGCAGCTCTTATTTTAATGGTGGTAGTGACAAAGCACAGGAAAATAGACACAGTCATAATAAATAGAGAAGGAGGCGAATGGGGTAACAAGACAGCAACCTACTCAGCAATGAGATCGGCAGTCACTGCACTACTTTAGCTGAACCATGACGGAAGATCAAATTTCTGAAAATTCACCCAGCTGAATGGAAACTCACCTTCCCACATAGTGAGACAAAGTGGGGAATTAGACAGTAACATCCAGCTTAACCTGTGCAATCAGATTTACATCAGCAAACATCTGTAATTGGAATACCTTGAGTTCAAGTTCATATTTTTTTTGTTTTACTTTTTACTTTCTGAGAGAGAGAAAGACAGAGAGAGAGAGAGAGAGAGAGAGAGAGATTTTATTTATTTTCCCATCTATCCTTTGCTTTCCTAACTCTTAGTGTGCATATGGTGCTGGGGTTTGAACCAGGGTCCTCGTGCATGCCAGGCAAGAGCCATATCTGCTGAGCCACTGCTCCAACCCTCAAGTCCATACTTTATTAAAGATCAAGTGCTTATTTAACTTCCTCTACAACTCTCTGTTTTGCAGATTAAAAATGGAGGCTTAAAAAGACTACAAGCAACATAAGCTACAGGAATCTGCAACTTTCCCAAAATTATTTATCAATTTAATTATTTAGGCAGTCGTGTGAGGAAGACAAATGACTCTGGTCAGGATAATACCAATTTAGAAGATTCTTAGGCCTTGAAGAGTTTTGATGATTTCAGGGGTTTTGGAGGAAAGTTAATGGTGGAAGGAGAGAATGCAATTTTGAAAACGCTATAAAATACAAAAGCAAACTAAACAGAAGCTGAAACTAAAAGCAAGTTTTAAAGTTCAGCACAGACAGGCAGAACATAGCTAGTGCACTGTAATCCCAGGGAAACGTCTTTTGTCTTCCCTTTTCTCCTAGGATGACATAGCCTCAGAGTATTGGGGTCTCTCCACTCACCGTGAGGTCATCAGTAATTGATTATATTAAGAGGACAAATGGGCTTTGATTTACAGAAATTCACATCCCTGTCAATTCTTACTTGAAACAACTTCTAGTCCATAAAGCAGTGTTGGAACTTGGAGCCTCTAGAAGCTGACACTATGACTTATGTTTTAATATTTGCAAAGAGCAGTAAGTAACAGCCAGTTCCTACAGCACTGTGCAAGATGGGTGGCTGGTTTCTGGTGGTTTCCACTCTGACCTGTTTGAACCCACAAAGTACACACATAGCCTTTGGCATTTGACTACGTACAGATTACATTTTGTTTCTTCAGAAATTGGACATTGCCAAGGCAAACCAGCAAATCCTAGGAAATCATTCTTCAAGCTCATTGATGTAAAAGCCTGAAATGAACCGCTGCTTTTTCTTTCCCCAAATTCCACTTGCAAACCTTGCTTATATGTCTGATAATTTATTCAACACTCAATCCTAAAAATTCATGCTGTAAAACTTTGTTTCTGCATCTCAAGCCTTGCACAAATACTGGAATAATCACTTAAGAATTTTACAAATGTCAAATACAGTTACAGCCAATATGTTTAAGAAAGAGATGTAAAGATTTCGATAACAAAGATAAAGTATTATAATTGCTTATTTCTATTTTACAAATATATCTGAAATGCACAGATATAAAAGATTAATTTTTATATTTCTAAACTACCATATTCCCTGAAGGTAACACACAGTTAAAGGAAAAATAATTGAGGGGCTGGAGTGGTGGCTCAGCATTTACAGCCCTTGCCTGGCATGCGTGAGGACGTTTGTTCGAACCTCAGCACCCCATATACAATGAAGTGTTGGAACAATGAAAGCCATATGAAAAACTAAATAAAATTGACTCTCTTTTTCTCTTTCTCTCTCTCTCTCTCTCTCTCTTTGTCCCTCTCTCTTAAAAAAAGGAATTGAGGCTGATTTGTTCATTTATTCTTGTATTTATTCTATATGTATTTTTTCAAGAGAGAGGGACAGTGAGAGAGACAGAGAAAGAGAGAAATAACTTTATTTAGTTTTCCATATGGCCTTAATTGCTCCAACACTTAGTTGTGTACGACGTGCTGGGGTTTGAACCCGGGTCCTCGTGCTTGCCAGGCAAGTGCAGAAACCACTGAACCACCACTCCAGCCCCTCTATAATGTTTTATAAACTACAACTCCTATGAACTGCCCCTTACCTAGATCTTGAAGTTACAGTAGTGAGAAAGTAGCATTACATATGACTTTTCCAGAGCTTACATAAATGAACACATTTTTTTTTTAAAACCCTGTAAATCATATGCCATGGGTAGTGCTGGTATGGGGGAAAATAAACCAAAAACGTCTCACTTCAAATAAGTTTTGTTTCAATTTGGATATGAAGTGTGTCCTCAAAGTTCTTGTATGAATGCAGAAACGTGTGCAGGTGAAATGATTGGATTGTGAGAGCTGTAACATAATCAGTTACAAATCTAGATTCTTAGCCTAGTTTGAATGGACTAACTGGGTGGTTAACTGAAGGGGGAATGTGAGTACAGGAAGTGGTCCCTGGGGGCTGCCCTGGAAGGGTCCATCTTCCCCATTGCCCTTTCTGCTCTCTCTGCTTCCTGAGTGTAATGAAAGGAGCAATCTCCTCCACTATGTTCTTCCACCAAGATGTGCTGCCTCACATAGATCCCAGAGTAGTGGAGTCAGCAGACCATGGACTCACCCTCTGGAGTCACGAGCTAAACGAACCTTTCCCTCAACAAGGTGTTCTTGTTGAATATTTTTGTGACAGAGATGCAAACTTGACTAGCAGAAGAGTCAAACAGTCTTCCAGAAGGAAGTGTCTAAAAACTGAAGAATAATCAGAAGTAGTGAAGCTGTGGAGTACGGAGAGAAAGGGATGCTGTGGTCAGAGAGAAACACATGCATGGATGGCAAAAGAGAACCTCGGTGGATGAATGAGGTTCATCTCTCGGGCACCTTCGATGATGAGCCATTTGTTGTAGGTTGAGGTGCTATATGCACCCATGGCGGATGTCCTGTCTACTGCACTGAGTTCTAGAATCCTGGCCTCTATGCACCAGGTGCCAGTAGTACCATCCACTAATGTGACAATCAAATATTTAGACACTCTCACGTGGGGGACAAAATACCTCTGTTTCAACAGAAAAGCAAGGAGTTATGTTAGGATGTGCCCCAGGAAATGTAAGGGTGGCTGAACATAAGAAAATCAATCAACAGAGTGTATCTCCTTAATGGAATAAGAAAAATAAAACTCATGATCGTCTCAATAGAGGCACAGCAAAGCATCTGACTAAACCCAATCCTTTTGTAACAAAAACATTCTGAAAACTAGGAATGGACAAGAGCTCTTTCAAAATGAGAAAGGTCATTTAAGGAAAAGTACGATGATCATCCAATTCAACAGTGAGAATGAAAGCTATCCCCCTAACACCAGAAATAAGACAAGGATAAAGATTTTCACTTCTGTTCAACATTTGACTGGAAGTTCTAACTAGAACAAGTAGCAGGAAAACTAAATTAAAGTCAACCAGACTGGAAAGGAAAAAAATAAAGTCACCTTCATTTGCAGTTGGGTCCCAAAGAATTATCAACAAAGCTACTGGAACCCATAAACAAATTCCAGAGTGATAAATACAAGATAAATATATAGAATTCAGTTATGTTACTCTATGCTGACATTGAAGGATCAGAAGACAATTCAGGAAAACAATTCCACCAACAATAGCTTTCCAAAGTTAAAATGCCTCTGAATAAATTTAATCAAGAAGGTGAAAAAATAAAAATTGCAAAGTATTGCTTAAAGAAATTACAGATGACAAGTAAATGAAAAGCTATCCTATGCTCATGGAATGGATGAAAACCTAGCCTATGTTCATGGAGTGGATGAGGACAGTGTTAAGATAATAATGTCTGCTACTTGTGAGCTGCAGATTTCTGTTTGATGTTCAGTAATGGACAAGTTGAACCTTAAATTCATATGCAAAAGGCAAAAGCAGTCAACTCAATAGTGAAAAAGAAAGAACTCAGAAAACTCACATTCAGCGATTTTGAAACATACTAGGAAGGTATGGTAATTAAAAATGCATGATACTGAAAAACAGTTTGGTGATTCCTCAAAAAGCTATACATGGAATTACCCTATGCCTACATTTCCAGTCCTGGTATGTACCCCGAAGAACTGAAAACTGGCACTCAGACAAGAATATGCACATGTCTGTCCACAGCAGGTGATTCAAAAAAGTTAAAAGGTGGAAATAGCCCAAAAGCCTGGTGGATAAACAAATCAAGGGATAGGCACAACACAGAATATTAGATAGTCATGAAAATGAATGAAGTATTGACATGTGCTAAAACATGGAATAAGTCACATCATGTTAAGTGAAAGAAGGCAGATACAAAAGAATTTTTCTTTTGTCCAGAATAGATAAAGTCATAGACATCAATTATAGACTGGGGTTCTGGGGTTTGCAAGAGGAGGAAAAAAAGAGGATGAACTAGTTATTCTATAATGGGTTTCATTTTATGGTGACGGACATAACACTTTTAACTACATAGTGATAATAACTGCGCAATTCTGTGAATATGCATAATGCTCCCAATTGCTTTGTGGTTAATTTTATATCATATGAATTTCACCTTAATAAACTATTTTTAAAAATCACCTCTGGTTGAAGACCAACCACCCCTCCTCCTCTGCCTCTTCCCACTCTCTCATTCTTTGGGTATTCATACCAAATTAAAGTGGAATAACAGGTCAGATTGTGGGCTATCTGGACACTCACATCCAGGGAAAGTGTATGTTAACTTAATAAGGTAGCACTATTTATTAGGACTACTTAACTTACTTATTCAATTTAAGAAGATGTGTATAAAATTTGTACTTATACTGCTCTAACTGACTCACAACAAACTGGATTATTTGTCATTCATGTAAATGAGACAGAGACTGTTATCATCCCTGTCTTAAAGATAAACCGACGAAGGTCCTAAGAGGTTGGCACACTTGCCCAAATTTACATAACAAATAATGGCAAAACTGAGATTTGAACTCCTGAAGTTTGGCTACTCTATATTCAATCACTTAATTGTGCTGATATTCTATGTGCAACTTTTACAAAAGAAGGAAAAGGATATACATGGAAATGTTGGAAGTAATCACTAAGAGAAATCTCAGGGCTTCTGCACACCATTTAGAAGGTCAAGGATGGTATTTCCACTTGGCACACTTCTTTGTAGCCATTAAAATGTATAAAAATGAAAGGCATGGAAAATACTTGGAATTTCACCTGCTATTAAAAAAATCAGCTGAAAACCTGTGTCTGGGACACACTCCCAGCTATTAAAATATCCTAACTACATGTGAAGATCGGCTAAAGAGAATAGGCCTGTGAAATCAGCAAGACTGGTGGAAAAGATTGGGAGCGAACCTTTGTAACTCTCTCGCTTCTGTTAATGTGGCTCTTATTTTCATGTAATGAAATATTTTAAAATAGATGTAAACTAAACTTCATACAGCTAACCTCTTTTTTTTCTTAATAACATCACAATGGGGATTTTATGTCCACATGAATTTTGGAGGGAACACACATTCAAACCATAACATCTGAGTTTTCTCCATTGCCTCAGGCTGTTTCTAAAGTGTTTGGAGAGTTACCTTATCTGTATTCTTGGCTCTGAGAACCACACCTAGCACTTAGCAGACTCTTGATAAATATTTGTTGAATGAATGAGTAAATGAATGCCATTGGTAGTAGAGATCTCACCTTCCACTGAAATTGGGGGAATGGTTTAGAGTACTCCAATTCCTGAAAACTGGATCTGGAAATGAAAAAGAGAGACTCCTTGAACAAGCCCACAAGGCCATTGGAGACTACTTTGCTGATTGACAAAAGTGGTATGTGACCCATCCCGAGCGCCTCATGTGTTCGTTCATGCAGCTCTCAGTCCTGGAGCTGCAAGAGGACCTCTCTTGGAAATGATGATGGGGGAAATGAAGACCATCCTCCTTCATCCTACAATTCAGATACCTCTAGATTCACAATGCCCCAATTAGAAGACACAGACTGATCCACTGGATCAAAAAACAATATCCAACAACATGTTGCCTGCAAGAGACACATCTGACACTCAAAAATAGACACAGGGTGAAAGTGAAAGGATGGCAAAACCTCTACCAGGCCTGCGGCCCAACAACACAAAATTAATTTCCAAATAAATTCTGACAAAATTAATTTCCAAATAAACTAGTCAGAAAGGACAAAGATGGACACTTTATCATACTAAAAGGGACAGTTCATCAAGAAGATATAACGATAATCAACATTTATGCCCCCAATTACAACCACCCCAAATATATGGAAAAAATTCTTAAGGACATTAATCCCCTCATTGATCTCAACACAATAATCCTGGGGGACTTCAGCACACCACTATCAACTCTAGACAGATCATCAAAATAAAAATCAATAAAGATGTCTCCAATCTGAACTACTCTATTAATCAATCGGCTTAACAGACATTTACAGAATATTCCATCCTAAGACAGCTGAATTTACCTTCTTCTCATCGGCCCATGGATCCTTCTCTAAAATAGATTCACATTAGAGAGAACGAGGTACTTGAAGTTGTGAGATGAGCACTGTAGAACTTTGAGTTCACAAACATAAACCTTACACTTAGCTGCAGGCAGTTTCCCACTTTTTGAGATCACAGTATATCTACAAGATAGTACATAATCTATTTTTTTATTTTTTCCAATGAAACAATATATTTATATTCTGAAAATTAGACTTACCCCCCAGAGCCCCCCCTAATTACCCACCCTTGTCCCTGCCCCCTCCCCCCTCCTTCCCGGTACATCTCTACGAATACCTTAGGTTGTATGTCACTACACCTTTTCAGAGTTTAATACATGAGAGCTGACTGCCTTTTGCAATGGTCAGGATTAGCTTCAGCCTCCACAGATGAGTGAAGACATTTGACCCTTGGTTCTCTGGGTTATGCTGACTTCACTCAGCATGATTTTTTCCATATACAGATAATCTCTTAATATCTATCTTTGCACAAGAGTTTCATAACACAAAGACTTAAAGGAAGCTTTAAACAACTGGATTTTAGTGCTTTTTATAAGAGATTCATTTGTGACTGGGTGTGGTGATGCACATCTGTGATCCCTGCTACATTGGAGGCTGAGGCAGGAGGATCACAAGTTCAAGGCCAGCCTCAGCAATTTAGTGAGATCAATTCTCTAAATAAAAAGGGATGCGGATGGAACTCATTGGAGAAGGACCTCTAGGTACAATCATAGAAAAAGACAGAAAGAGAGAAAGGGAAAGATTAATTCTCATAAAACTTGCTATTCTTCATTCTAACAATGTTTTCCTAATAGTCTTATCAAGAAGCATGTCAACCTATTTAATTGTGTTCACAGAACAGATCTGTGCCACAGAGCACCTGAGAAGTCTTTTTTTTTTTAATGATAGGGAGAGAATGAGAGAGAGAGAAAGAGAGAATCAACTTTATTTTTTCATCCGAACTTTGTTTCTGTGACTTAGTTGTGTATATGGTGCTGGGGTTTGAACCCGGGTCCTTGCGCATGCCAGGCAAGTGCTCCAACCACTGAGACAACACTCCAGTCTGTGAGAAGTCTTTATCTGCAAATGTGCCTTGCCTATCTCGACTTGCCTACCATGCTAGTAAGCAGGATTCACTGAATACTCTGTGCATTATGCTGCTGGTTTACACTTTTAAATAAAATCAGTTGTGGGGCTGGAGATTTGGCTCAGTGGTTAGGGAGCCTGCCTGGCATGTGCAAAGATGTGGGTTTGAACCTCAGCACCACGTACACAACAGAGTGTTGGAGCAAAGAAAACCACATGAAAATTTATTCTCTCTCTTTAAAAAAAAAAGATGTAAAAATTATTCAAAAGGAATAACACTAATTTCCAAACAAATACTAGTAGACCTGAAGCTCTCTACCATAAAATAAAAGATCAGGGATAAAGACAGCCTTCTCCAAATGTATAATAAATACTTCAAGCAGGAATATAATCTTTTCCCAAAAATGACATCAGAAAAAAAAAAAACAGATTATCTGTGTGGAACCCCACACAGTACACAAAAATCAATTTTAAATGGATCATAAACCAAACATAAAAGCTAAAACTATAAAATTCTAGAAGAAAACAGGAGAAAATATTTGCGACCTTGGAATGGGCAAAGATTTCTTAGGCAGGACACAAAAATTGCTAACCATAAAAGAAAAACACAAATAAATGGAGCTTCATAAAAATTATAACATGCTCTTCCTCACATATTAAGAGAAAAATATTCACAACACATATATAGGACAGAAGACTTGTATATAGAATATATTATAAAATATCTTTAATGTCAGAGTAAAAAGAAATAAAATATTACGAAAGAAAAAATATTGGATCTACATGTTACCAAGTACAATTTGTAATTGATCAATGATTGCATAAAAAGATGTTCAACACCATGTCATTGTTGAAATTAAAACTTCAATAGGGGACAGAAACTCATCCACAAGACTGAAACTAAAATAACTAAATGCCAGATTAGATTCTGGTAAGGAGGTACATCAGTGGAATTCTCATACACTGCTGCATCTTTTTGAAAAATGTTAAATTGGACATGACATCTGGCGTGGAACTCTACTCTTGAGTATACCCCAGGAAAAACAGAATTGCATATCTACCCAAAGAATTGCTCACAATTGCTGTTAGAAGCTTCAGTCCTAAGGTTTAAACTGAATAACTCCAATGCCTATCAATAGACAAATGGGTACATAAATTGTGTTGTATGAAACACTACCCAACAAGGAAAGGAAACAAAGCCAGTGTAACAGCTCTATTCAAAAATCTACATTCAAATTATCTGGAATAAAGCATCTGAAACACCTTTCAATAGCTCCTTCCTTTATTTCTGCCACATTGACTTCTTTTGAAAATTTTCCTCTAAGTGGGACAAAGATGTGAGATGAATCAATGAACTTGGTCCTGTGTGCATGGCTCTATAGAAAGAGAGCCATTCACCACTCTCACCTCGTGAATTTATAGATCAGAGACCACATTTGTAAAGAAAAGGAAAAGGAGAGAGGGGAGAGAATATTTTCTATAGAGGAATTGGAAAGTATCCATCTTATTAATACCAAGGTTGTCAATCTGGCAGAAAACATGAACAACATAAATGCTAAATTTAACTCAGATTTCTGTTGGAGTTGCCAAAATCATTTCCTTTAAATTGTGATTTAGAGAGACATGACTGAATGAAAGACCAAGTGACGAGGATTTCAACTGAGGAAAACAATATGAATTGGATCGGGCAGAGAACCCAATCCATGCTCACTCTTTTAGTGATTACTTACCCCATATTGACCACCAGGGCACCAACCATAATCTTAAAAGAGAAGACTAACAAAGAAAACTAATGGAAAACTAAAGAAAAATGTACATTATCAGGAGTCTTAAGCCTTTTGGATGAGTTAATTGAAAACATTTAGATAGTCATTTACCTAGAAGCTCTTCTTTTCTTTCTGTACGAAACACTGTACACTTGAAGATAATCTTCTCTGCTCTCTTGGTTTGGGAGTTATTTCTCATTGTTATGATTTAGAAATAAGATGACCCCTACCAAAGCTCATATGTGAGACAATGCAAGAAAGTCTGGAGGTGAAATGATTGGATTATGAGAGCCTGAACCTAATCAAAGTGCTAATCGCAGATAGGGATTAATTGGTGGTAACTATGGCAGGCAGGGTGTGGCTGGAGGAGGTAGGTCATTGGGAATGTGCCTTTGGGGTACTTTGTTTTCAGTGGTAAGAGAAGTCTCCCCCTCCCAGCTTCATGGTGCCACATCCTCAGTTCCTTTCTTCTGCCACACTCTCAAAATGATTGATCTGCTTCACATGAGGCCCCAAGGAATGGAGCCAGCTATTACAGACTGAGATCTCTGAAACTGTGAGCCCCCAAATAAACTTTTCTTCCTCTAATTGTTCTTGGCAGGTCTTTTAGTAACAACATTGAACTACCTTATTAAAACATGCATCTGGGTTTTTCTCTCAATTTCCTGACCAAACTTTCTCACTCCTTTCCACTATCAAATAACACTCAAATGTCTTCAGAATTTCCTTCCTAGAACATTTTGATTTTCTTTTACAAAGCAATCTTATTAGAAATAATCAACTCCCCCACTATTTTTCTTTATTCCCCCCCCCCCTCTTTTTCATTCTTACCATTTTTTTTCTTTTGGATACTGGCAAGATTGAACCCAGAGCTCCATTTTGGCCCCTTTTTATTTTTTGATACAGGTTCTCACTAAGTAGCCAAGGCTGGCCTTGAATTTGTGATCCTCCTGGCTCAGCTTCCTGAGTAGCCAGGATTACAGTCATGTGTCACAGTGCCTGGCTCCGTTTCCCTGGAAGTCATTCAATGCCCTCCCTTCTGCCCTGCTACTCAGCATGCAACACATAGTTGACACACATTACCATGTGCCTGAATTAGCGTTAAGTACGTAGTTGTGCTAAATATGGATTCCATCTGTTATGGTTTGGATGAAAGGTGTCCCCCAAAAGCTCAATATGGGAGACAATGCAAAAAAAGAGTGAGAGGTGAAATATTGGGTTATGAATGCCTTAACCCAATCAGTAAATTAATCCTCTGTTAGGGATAAACTGGTGATAACTGTAGGCTGGTGGGGTGTGGCTGGAGGAGGTGGGTCACCGGGGTGCATGCCTTTGGGGTACATATTTTGTATCTGGAGAGTGGACTTTCTCTTTGCTTTGTGATATGATGCCTTGAGCTGCTTCCCTCCGCCACACTCTTCCGCCACGATGTTTAGCCTCACCTTGAGCCAAGACCGGAGCTGTGGTCTATGGATTAACACCTCTGTAACTGTGATCCTCCAAATGAACCTTTCCTCCTAGCACCATTCTTATCAAGTCTTTTAGGAACAGCAGTGAAAAAACTCACTAACACACTGCCCTTTCATTCTCCTGAAAATGTGAAGTACGTATTTGTTAGAATTCCATTTCCTCCACAGCAGACCCTGGGACATTCCTGTGTTTATTCTGCAAGTGATTGTAGGAAACTCAAGTGAGAGTGTGGGGAAAATGAGACAGGGAAAGGAGGAAGGTCAACAAAACGTGCAGGATGGAGTCACCCTGCAAGCAGCTGAGCCTCAGTTTCCCTTGCAGAGCTTTTGAGGAACTCTGTCATATGCAATGGGCTCAGCCCATGAGGGGTTGGTGAAGTTGTATAATCAACCTATTCCTTTAAAACATCGGGTGAGCAACACCTCTGAGGGCAACCAATCTCCCAGCCCAACTGGTCAGCACTGCCAGCATTCCATGGAATTTTTAGCAAATTCATGGGGACCTTCAGACCAAGAAGCAGACAGCAACAAACGACCTTGAATGAAGGAACTGTGAACTCTCTAGTACCATTTGTGGGTGAAAGTAGAGGCTACCAACAGGACCCCTCAGTCCCCTGCAGTTCTAATTAATGTTCCCAATTTTCCTGTATGGATGTTGATAAAGAAACTCAGAGAGGTTGAATAACCTAACCCAGGTTGTTCAGCAAAAGCATAGCCATAATACAAAGGCAATAGGAAGGAATTCAATACCTGAACCTTTGACTGTTATTCCACACTGCTTCTCTGTTCTCAAACACTGAGACACACAGAAATACAGTTTCTTGAGCAGGAGGTGCTATTTCCAATTTTTGCTGTCATCATTCATAGTCTGTTATATGTGTGTGTGTGTGTGTGTGTATGTGTGTGTTCAATTCACCTGGTACACACTAAATCTCATTCCAGATCTCTGTCAGAGAGTCTATGTTTTTATTTTTAAATTTTAGTTAGCCCTCTGAAAGCAATACTTGCATCTATATATGCATATATATATATATTTATATATAAATATATATATATATATATATATATATATATATATATAAATTTTAAGAAACCAAGTGGTGCTAGAAATCTGAAGATCAGAAATGGTAAAATCTCCTCCCTAGCCCACTTCATAAAGGCATCCCCTCTCCATCTCCACTGTTCCCACTGGCATTAATTTCATGTCTCCAAATAACATTCATGTCACAAAGATAACCTGATGCACAAAATTTGGCACTGTTCATTAGGATCCAACTATGACATGACTCATACTCCTGGTCCATGCCCCAAGTCTGCCAATGTCATTCTATTTAAAGTTTTCATTAAATCCGTATTCTAGTGTTTTCATGACCATGACTATGCAAATATTGTTCACCAAAGTTCCAAATGATACCATCACATTTTTTTCTTAAATAACTTTTCATTTTCTTCAAGTTCATAATTTCCCTACAACTTTATTTTGTTTGTAATTTCCTTTGTTTGTGAGCATCTATGGATGAATTTTATTTACTCAGAGGTCTTGCCTCTCTTACACGGAGAATTTCCTCATATGTGATAATTCTGGCTATAAATTCATATCTCTGTATTCATAGTTGTTTTTGGTTGACTAACGGGCTTCATTCCTCAGCTAGCAAGACTGACTGTGGTTTATACTGGGAAATTCCTAAACATGGGTATTTATGAGTCTATGTTACTTTTATATTACATTTCCTTATATTTATGGGTCATTTGATTTCTCCTTAGAAGGATCATATTAACTGTTTTATATCTCAAGATTTGTGCATTTTTTCCTCTCTCATATTTGAAAGTATGGATCCCCTCTAATTCAATTTATCTGGCAACTTTCCTCCTCCCCATCAGCTATAAGGTGGGAGTACTAAAGGGGAAAACTTTCAAATAAATACCTTGAGACTACAAATATTACTTTTGCTAAGTCTCCTTTCTTGCCCGTCATCCATAGTTACGGGCCATTTACTATGTCCACGTTTATGTTCTTTTATTTATTACATTTATCATGAGTCTTTATAGATCCCCACGTTTCTATTGATCTATGATGCCCCTGAGACAGAAAACTGGTCTTCAAATTGTGTGCAAGTAATTTAACAAAGGCATTAACACACAGGAGGTGTCCAGTGACCACTGGGGAACTGACGATGGGGAAACCAGAGGATATTCATCTACTCTTCTACGTCCCTGCTTGATTCATCTCTCTCTACATTCCTGCCACATGCAGTACCTCAGTTTTCCATATACCTAAGGTTTGACATACAGGATTAATAAACCAAGCTGATGACCAACTGCACTCAAGCTGAGCGTGGTAAACAGGAAAGTAATCACACTGGCGAATACCAAAAGAGCTCCTGAATTAATGCCACCTGTCATCCTGATCCACAACCTCTGCCTTCTGTGCAGCTCCAACCCTCTGTTTCTCTCAGTGTCTGGGACTTCATCAAGCCACAAGGACCTAAAGGCTCAAGTCTGTATTACAAAGACTGCATGCCACCTGCTTCTTTTTCAAAATTTAATTTACAAAGTTTTATGTGATACAGAAAATTGTACATGTTTATGGGGCCCCAGATGATATCTCCACATATTTATATGAGTACAAATAAGAGCAAACACAATTATCCCCTTGAATGTTCAGCATTCTTTGTGGTAAAAAATTTCAAGATCTCTTCTTCTAGATTTTTTAAATATGCAATACACTATTATTATCTATAGTCACCCTCCAGTGCAACAGAACGTCATTCTCCTAGTTAACTGCAACTTCTTGCCCAATGTCCAAAGTTTCCCATCCCTGCCTCTCTGATAGTGTCCCCAGAGGCTGTGGCCACCAATTTACTCCCAACAGACATCTGCTCAAGTTTTTTGGATTCCGCATGTGATGCTCATTTTCCAGGGCCTACTTTATTCCACTTGACAAAATGACCATCAGTTCCTTCATGGAGGTGCAATTGAAAGGATTTCATCTTTTCATGGTTAAATAGCATTCCATTGTTCTTGCCTATATACACCCGCTTTTCTTTATCCATTCATCAGTTGGCGGACACTCGTGTTCTTTCCATTTCTTACAGCTACCTACTTCTTGAAGATGTCACTGATTGCTTATCTTATTATGTTTTGAATTCTGTAATGCTTTTGCTAGCTCTAATCAACAAAGAAAGAAATGAATGGTGTTCTATGTAGGACAGGATTGTTCCAGAGAAGCACTTATATCATGGTCAGGGAGGGGTATCACACAGATGATTCTTCTACCCCATTGAGTAAGTGAGAGCATTTGACTAATGTGTTCCTGTAGAATGACAGCATTAGAAATGGTTGGTAATGGGTTTCTGTAAGACACCTAATACAGTCCAAAATTAAATAGAGGTCTCCAGTGGACACTAGAGTGCTGTCCAGGGTTACCTAGACAACACAGGACAGTTGTCCACATGTCTTGGCCACAAATGTCAATCCCCTTAAACAGCCTGGATTCAGTAGCAGCATTTTGAGAGTCTCATTGGATATGACTATCACATCAGCAACTCTTTAAAATTATCTCTTAATTTAATCCTTAAGACTTTTTGAGGTTATTATCCTCCCCTTAGAATTCAAACCCCTCTTCCTAGAATCTACAATGAAGTTGCTACATTTTGAGCAATCTATTTCACCGCATTAATTACTCCCAGGCTCACATTTTTCATATGATAATTTGTTATTTGCTTATCTTCTAAACCAATAATTAGAACATAAACTGAATAAGTCATGATTCTGGAAAATATACATATGTCTCTCAATTATTCAGCAGGAGGATATACAAATTCAGCATCTTTTGCAGAAAGATGAAGTTAATTTGAATAATATCAATATTTGTGAATGAATTTGGCTACTAGTTAATCTAAAATTATTAGATTCTGAGTTTGTTCTTCTAATTGTCCTTGACCTTTGTAGAAGTTAAAGACACTACAACATGCTACCTTGACCTTCCTTTCCAACCTCCTTTCTTGCCACTCACCTGAACACACTGATTTTTCTATCAGAAAACCCAGGAGATCCCAGAGTCTGAGGAAAAACACTTTCACCTTTAATGACCCAGTGCCTCATGCATTTCCTGGGACCTAATAATATTTAATAAGTGCTATTGCATTCAGTGGTGTTCATTTTACTATTGTAACTCTCATACATTTTAACCTGTCTCATTCATAGCTTCCTGGAAATACCCTGTGCTTGCTTTTCCATCCAGGTACATTTCCTCTCATTTTTCAGTGCCTTTGGAATACTTATTTGAAAACCTGGTCCCTCCCATACTTAGCTCACATGCTGCTCTAGTGCAGACCTCTTAGCCCTACTATAGACTAGGTGTCTTATCTTTCCTATTATACTCTGAGTTCTTTGACAGAGGATTCTCTAAGTATCTAAGAAGTCACAAGTGTTTATAAGATTTGAGGAACTTATCCTTAAATTTCAAATAGTTTTATGGGACAGGCCAGAGGATGAATTTGAGAGATCTCTTTCTCTGATCATCTATTTAGTATGGTAGTCATGTTTAAATGACATCCTTAGGCCAAAATAAATAGTCAACAGCTCTGTGTGTTAAGTATTCTAGTCTAAATAAATTGGGTTCTAACAACTTATGGGATGTTCTACACACACACTCAAGGCATAAATAGCATTTTAGTTT
>PVKS010020382.1:0-36890 GCA_004027875.1 Aplodontia rufa | reverse complement strand
TATCCACTCATCAAGTGAGGGGCATCTGGGTTGGTTCCATAATCTAGCTATAGTAAATTGAGCTGCTATAAACATTGATGAAGCCACATCGCTATAATATGCTGATTCTAAATCTTTTGGGAAAATTCCCAGGAGTGGGATAGCTGGGTTGTAAGGTGGTTCCATCCTTAATTTTTTGAGGATTCTCCACACTGCTTTCCATAGTGGCAGAACCAGTTTGCAGTCCCACCAGCAGTGTAGTAGTGTTCCTCTTTTCCCACAGCCCCTCCAGCATCTGTCGTTGTTTGTATTCTTCATTTTTGCCACTCTAACAGGAGTGAGGTGGTATCTCATTGAAGTTTTGATTTGCATTTCCATTATAACTAATGATGGGGTTTCTCATATATTTATGGGCTTTCTGAACTTTGACTGGAGAGAAGTTTCTTTTAAGTTCTTTAGCCCATTTATCGATTGGATTTTTTGCGAGTTTGGATTTTAATTTCTTTAGTTCCCTATATATTCTGGATATTAGCCCTCTGTCTGAGGTGTAGCAGGCAAAAA
This sequence comes from Aplodontia rufa, assembly GCA_004027875.1. Lineage (NCBI taxonomy): Eukaryota > Metazoa > Chordata > Mammalia > Rodentia > Aplodontiidae > Aplodontia > Aplodontia rufa. Next base: position 36,350 of record PVKS010020382.1, on the reverse strand, counting down.
TTTTCTCCCATTCTGTGGGTTCTCTGTTGATGCTCTCAACTAAATCTTTATCTGTGCAGAAGCTTTTTAGTTTAATTGCATCCCATTCATTTAATTTTGATTTTACAGTATGCACCATAGGAGTTCTATTAAGGAAGAAGCGGCCAACTCCTATAAGGTGTAGTGTTGACCAGACTTCTTTTTCTAATAAATTTAAAGTTGTAGGCTTAATATCCAGGTCTTTGATCCATTTTGATTTAATTTTTGTGCAGGGCGAAAGATAAGGATCCAGCTTCAGTTGTGTACAAATGGCAGTCCAGTTTGTCCAACACCATTTGTTGAACAGGCTATCTTTCTTCCACACTATATTTTTGCCCCCTTTATCAAGTATCAAATAGTTAAGGATATGAGGGTTTGTCTCAGGATCTTCTATTCGGTCCCACTGGTCTTCGGTTCTGTTTTGATACCAATACCATGCTGTTTTTGCTACTACAGCTCTGTAATATAATTTCAGGTCAGAGATTGAGATGCCCCCTATTTCTTCTTTTCTGTGGAGTAGTGTTTTGGCTAGTCGGGGTCTCCTGTTGTTCCATGTGAACTTGAGAATCGCTTTATCTATATCTCTGAAAAATGCCATAGGTATCCTGATGAGGATTGCGTTGAATCTGTAAAGGGCTTTGGGTAGAATGGCCATCTTTATTATATTGATTCTGCCTAACCATGAGCATGGAATGTTTTTCCATCGGTTCAGGTGTTCTGTAATTTCTTTTTTTAGAGTTTGATAGTTTTCTTTGAATAGGTCTTTAATATCCTTTTTAAGGTTAATGCCCAAGTATTTCATTTTTTTGGAAGTGATGGTGAATGGGAGAGATTTTCTGATTTCTTCTAGATCTTGAAGCATGTTTGACTTCCAGACTTATAACAACTAATTAACTGGATCGATTTTTTTGAAAGTTTTGTTATTTCACCCTAATTTAAGGCATCTGTGGAAAATAAGCCAAAAAAAAAGAACAAATTCAAATTATTTCTTATTTTTTCCAAAAATAAAATTTTATTTCAGAACCTCTGCTAAAGTTTTGTAAAATTAGTTCTAAATAATTAGGGAGAATAATGATTTACCTTGAAGAGTTGAACAAAAAATAGTAGACTGTGTTTTTGATAGTATTTGCTTAAATTGTAGTAATTTCCATAGTTGATTTGTAGTCTATATTCATACAAGAAATATAATGTTTTCTGAGTTATTTATGCCTTTCTCAGTGAGCACTGTTTACCTATAATTGTCACTTTAAAAAAATTCTATCTGTATAAAACCAAAATGAAATAATTTTTCAAAGTAAAATTTTTATATGGAAATTATAGTGAGTACAATATCCACAAATATGTGTTATTTATCTTTTTGTTCCACAACAACAAGGTAACTGAAAAGGAAACATTTGTTCAATAATACAGTTCACTGGCAATGGTAAATATCATATATAACTTGCTAGATGGTATCCATTTTCTTCCATCCCTATCAAGCTATTTATAAGCTTCAACTTTACTTAGTCTCAGTGATTATTTAAATTAGTTTATAGATTATTTTCCCTATTGGTAGGAGAAAGAGAAGTAGTTATAACCCAAGTTGTTTTTAGATAAAAAAAAATGTACATTAGGAATATGAAAATAATAGAAAGAAAATATCTTAAAAACATCTTGAAATGCAGAATGGTAAGTAATCACCATTACTTCATAATTTCATGTCAATTGCACCAAAATATTAAATTTCAAATTATGTTTACATAATTTCTAGTGTTTGAGAATAATTTCTGGATATCGAGCACAGATCCTCTATATTTTATCTAATTTTTACCATATCTCGTAGATTTTTCACACAATGTTAATATTACATTACTTATTGGGTTTTTTGGATTATCAATCTAATGAAGCAGAGAGTATGTTTCATTGAAAATACAGATGCCTGAATTATAATTCCAGCTCAAAAACTAAGTATATATGTGACTTTTGAGAAAAATGTTCAATATAGCCTGTCTCTCAGTTCTGCAAAACAGTTCCCATGCCCACCCCATATCATTTGAAAAATTAGAAAATTGGACTCAATGACATGTAAGGTCCTAGATCTAATATGTTATTATTTTAATGGAAGTGAACGTAATACATTTCTACAAAGCTAAAATACATTGGCATTCAGTGTGTTACAAGGTTTTCAATTCTTATTTATAAGACACGGATTCTAGGCAATGCACTGTGGCATGAAATACATAATAAATACATGGATGAATAATGCCAAGTCCTTGATCCTTAACCCTTGCCAACATCTCTCATTAATTGAATGGCTAATTTTAAAGTAAGCAACAGCTTCAGTAACTGGTTCATTCCATTTAACTTTTAAATGAAGAGGCTCCTACTGTGAAGTTAAAATCTAGCAATTTATATCTAAGACAAAGCACACTGCCCAAAACCCTCAAATTTTACCCTTTTAAAAAGACTATATATTCATTTATGGAAAATTCTGACCAATTCTTAATACATTTTCCTGGTCATTATAAAAACCAAAAAATAAATTGCAAAAGGGAATGTTGGATAATAAAACATGCAACTGTTCTCTCAAAATACAGAAATAAATAAACCAAACTAATCTATAGAAGCAATCTCTGAGATTTGGTAGTTAAGAAGCATAATATTTTTATTTAAAAAGTTTGATTAATAGAAACACTAGCAGATTATGCAATTGTCTTTCTCAATTAAGTTAGATTATGCAATTTAAATTCTTTTTTTTTTTTTTAAAGAGAGAGAGAGGACAGAGAGGGAATCAATTTTTATTGAGTTTTTCACATGGGTTTTGTTGCTCTGACACTTAGCTGTGTACGTGGGTGCTGGGGTTTGAACTCCTGTACTTGGGCATGCTGGGCAAGCTCCATAACCACGGAGCCACCACTCCAGCCCGCAATTTAAATTCTTAGCTGAGTTTCATGAGTTGTGACCTTACTCTATTTCTGTCTCTCTTTCACCATCAAACCATGCAATGCATGGAGCAGCATCACATCGTTATGGAAGTGTTCTCTGCATATACAAAGATGATACACTCTTGGATTCTCTGGTTAAAATTTGGGAGGTAAGGGAGTGCTGGGGTGGGGGTGGGGTGTTGACCAAACTGTATTGCTGTTTGTGTGCATCTGTGAATATATGAGACCAAATCCCATCATTATGCACAACTACAATGCATAGAAATAAGGAAAAAATGTGTTTCTCTTAATATGTTAATATGTTTTCTAAGAGAACATAGTGATTTTACCTTCTTACCAAAGTATTCAGCCAGTACAAAAGTATTAGTTGAAACAGTTTCTCTAAAAGTAACTGAAGATCATAATTTTTCTTATGTTTTCATTTTTTGTTTTTAATCTTTTTATATATTTAGTCCGATTTTTTTAATTTATGCTGAATATTAGTCAATCGATTTTTGTTTGTTTTTGAAGTACTGAGGCTTGAACTCAGGGTCACTTTACCCCTGAACTATATCACTAGCCTACTTTATTTGTGAATTTATTTTCTGTTTAAAATTTATTTTAGTTTTTAATGTTGAGACAGAATCTCTCTTAAGAGTTGTTTAAGGACTTGCTAAATTGTGGAGGCTGTCCTTGAACTGCAATCCTCCTGCCTCAACCTCCTGGGTTGCATGAATTATAGGCATGCATCACCACACCTGGCCATCAAATCATTTTTTACTTTCTTACATTGTATGGTTTATTTACTCCTTTTCTTGCTGTTGTTCTTTTTAAGTAAACTTTTACCTTGGAGTAGTTTTTTATTTATAGAAAAAAATAGCAAAGCTAAGAGTTATCATATACTGAATACTCAGTTTCCTTCTACTACTACTTCTCCTTCTCCTCCTTTTTCTCTTTCTTCTTCTTCTTATTATTTTGGTACTAGGGGTTGAACCCAGGGTTACTTAACCAATAAATCACATCCACATCTCTTTTTATTTTGAGACAGGATCTTGCTAGGTTGCTTAAAGCCTTACTAAGTTGTTAACACTGGCCTCGAATTTATGATCCTCCTGTCTCAGCCTCCTGAGTTGATGGCTTTACAATCCTGGGCCACCATGCCAGATGTTTTCTCCTACTGTTATCTTAATTGGATATTGCATATTTGTTACAGTTGATGAGTCGACTTTTGTACAATATTATTTAAAGACCATACTGCATTCATTCTTCTTTAGTTTATACTTAGCATCGTTTTAGTTTATACTTAGCATCGTTTTTTTTTCCCAAGAATCTCACCCAATGTATCATCTTGCATTTAGTCATTATGTCTCTAAGCTGAGGCTCCTCTTGATTGTAAGAGTTTCTCAGATTTTTCTTATTTTTGATGTCTTCAATAGTTTTGAGGAGTAAGTTTCAGGCATCTTAATAACGTTCTTCAGTTTGGATTTGTCTGATATTTGTGTATGTCTGAGGTGTGTGTGTGTGTGCGTGTGTGTGTATGTGATGCATCTTTTTATGGGTTGTTGAAAGAAATTCCACTGAGGTAAGGTGCCATTTCATACTATGTATCAAGGCCACAAACTGTCAACATGGATATCACTGTGACATTAACCTGATCACCTGGCTGAGGTATACATTTCAGCTTCTCCGTTGTACCTCTTTATCATCTCCTTCATATACTACACTCTTTGTAAAGAGTGAAGCCCATATTTTAGGAGTGAACACTTCTAATGGCACTATGTAAATTATTTAGAATTTTTGTTTCCTGCAGATTCATCTCTCCCCACTAGTTTGTTTATTTATTTATATCAGTATGGATTGATGGATAGGTATTTTGCACTTTGGATTTTAATCAAATTCTACTTTATTTTGTTCCCAAATCATTCTGGCTTTAGCCATTGGGTATTGTTTAAACCAGCTCTTGCGTGTCTTTCATATACTCAATTCACTATGGGGTATTGATTTTTGAGCACATCCTCACTTTCTGCACTAGCCTCATCAAGCGTATTTGCTTTCCCAATCCTAGAAGTAGCCATTTCTCCAAGGACGTCTATTTCCTTTCATTGGAGAATACTATTAGAAACCAAGAAGTAAAGGTTAAAGATGCTAGGCACTTGTGGTTATCATTGATTCTAGTTTCTCCGCTATTAGAGTGAGGAAATACGTATGTGTTATTAACCCATGTATATACGCATACTTGTAGTTCATATATGACAAACCATATTAAGATTAGCATGAGTTCTCACATCTCCAACTTTGATTCATAACTAAAGGGATCATTCTGGCTTGTTTATTCAATTGTTCAGTTACAGAATACATGTGTAATGGTATTGGAATTTTTAATTTGTGTTCTTGTTAGAGAAAATTAGCAACTTGAGTTGGTAACTTTCATAAAGGTTTGTTTGTTTTCATTTGAGGTTTGATTTATGTATTTATTCTTGCTTCTACTATTTTTCAAAATTAGTAAGTTGACACTTTTTCTTCACTCCATTTCATGTATTTTTAGTAAAGTTAGACTCTATTTTGTTACATTCTGTATTGGAATCCCCAAACCTCGTAAGTATTTTTTCTTTTTTGTTGTGTTTTTTTTTTTTTTAATTACATGCATCAGGATCCACTCTTTGTGCTCTAAATTTCTGGGAATTTTGACAAACATATCGTGCTAAGCGGTGACCTTTATCTACTGAAACAGTGTCATACAGTATATTCGCATCTCCCTAATAAGCAAACAAACAACAACCACCAACTCTCTGTACTTCAGTGCTATGGTTTGGATATTAATGTAGGAATATTCAGAGTTTAAACGATTGGACTTGAGAGACCTGTAATCTAATCAGTCCATCCTAGTTTCAGTGGACTCCCTGGTTTGTAACTATAGGCAGCTGCGGTGTGGCTGGAAGAGGTAGGCTGCTGGGGTGTACCCTGGAAGGGATGTTCTTCCTGCTGGCCCTTTCTCTTCCTCTCTGTTTCTGGGTCCCGCCAGGAACTAGGCTGCTTTCCTCTGCCGCAGTCTTCTTCCATCATGTGTTGCCTCACCTGTAGTTGGCCCTCCACGGGCTGACACCTTGCAACCATAAGCCCAAAGTTAACTTTTCCTCCTGTGGGTTGTTCTCTCAGGCATTCTGGTCACAGCGATGTAAACACTGATTAAAACATTCAGATATTCAACTTTTTCTTTCAGGTTCCCTTCTTTCACTTCTAGTATGAGCTTTATATTCTCCGTCATTTTTCATTGCTTGATAGTTCATTTATTTGTATTACTCAGTGAAATTCAATTGTATAGATATACCACAACTTGATTATTATTCACATATTGAAAAATATCTTTGTTATTTTAATTTTACCATTATGAACAAAACTGTAATACATATCCATGTGAAACATAGCTTTTGTGAGGTTGTAAGCTTTCAAATTATTTGTATATAATACTAGATGCCTAATGGTCTCATTAAGTGGAAACACTATTCATAGTTCACTAAAAATGCCAAACTACCTGCTAATTATCAGTACCATTGCCTCCACAGTAGATGAGATTTCCTGTTGTTCTGTGTTCTTTTCAGCAAGTGGCATTCCCAATTTCATGGGGTTTAACTGTCTTATTAGGTACTTAGTAGTGTCTTATTTTAATTTCCAATTGCCTAATGCTGTCAACATAAATAATGCTTTTTTTAAATCACAGATTCTCCAAAGAATAATGATATTTATTCAAGAAAGTCAGAGTATTGCAATGGGATTATATGTGCCATAATCAACTATGGGCGTACTCAAGGAGGTTGAACACAGACAAGCACTTTAAATACAAATATAAGGAGTATTACATAAAATATTTTGAAACAATAATGCATAGCCACAGTGATTAATAATAAGAGCAGAGTTAGTGTGAATTTGAACAGACTGTTACGGGGCAGATATCCTTACCTAAGAGCTGTTTACAGGAGACTAGTGTGGCCTCTGTGCCAGTTTGTGGTTCTGGAAATTATTTGTGACTGTTATTATCAGACAATCATGTTTTAAAATGTTTCTTTATCATCTCCCAATTTTATTTACTTTTTTTTTTTTACATTTTGATTCTCTACATTTTCACATTTCCTTCACAATTGTATGCTAACTTGGCTTATAGGATGAGTGTTTTATAGATATTTTGGATTTCTATGATAAAAATTGTTCTGAAGAAAGATCATTCTCCTTCTTTCTCCCAGTGTGTTTTAGTGTCATTACCTTTTATTACTATACTGTAAAAGCTACTATCTGCAATGCCATGTTATATATGGGTACTGAGGGTTGATATATTTGCCTTGTTCTTAATATTACCATCGAAGTGTCTAGTTTCACACAATTAAGTATGACGTTGACTATTTTCACTTTTTGTTTTGTAGCTTTTCTTCATCAAGTTGATTACATTTCTCTTCCTTGCTACTTTTTGAGAGCTGTTCTCATGAATGGATATGGGATTTTTGTCAATTTTTTCTGCATTACTTGATATACTCCTGTGATTTTTCCTGTTTGGTTTATTGATATGCTACATTACACTGAATGATTTTCAAATAATAAAGCATCCTTCAAGTCCTGGAAAAAATCCCACTTGGTCATGGTGTATAATTCTTGTTATGCATTGTTGGATTCTATTTCTGAACATTTTATTACAGATTTTTACATCTATGTTCATGAGAAATAATGTTCTGTAGTGTTCTCATGATATATTTGTTTTTGGTATTAGGATAATGCTGGACTCAGAATTTAGGAAGCTTTCCCTTTGTTAACACATATAAATATTACGTATTTATACATATATATTGTGTATTTATACATATATGTGTGTATCAATATAGTATATATATGTATATATATAGACACACACACATAAATATATATATATATATAGAGAGAGAGAGAGAAATTCACATAGATATAGTTACAGATATAGATATATTATGTGCCATGATTTGAACCCATGGGAACTAAACTGCTGAGTCACATCTCCACCCCTTTTTGTATTTTATAATTTTGAGATAGAGTCTCACTAAGTTGCTTAGGGCCTCACTAAGTTGCTAAAGACTGACTGACTTGGAAATTGTGATCCTCCTGACTCAGCCTCCCAAGTCACTGGGATTACAGGCATGCACCACCATATTTTTAAGAAATTGTGGAGTATTTGTGTCAATTCATTTAATTATGACTGGAATAACTAGCAACCTAAAATCTAAGTCTGTCTGAAATTTTCTCTTTTGGAAGGTAACAACATTATTTTAATTTTCTAAAACTACATGCGTACTGATCTTTAACCTTTATTCATTTTTTTGTCTCATTCTGTTTCACCTTCAGCACACACTTTTGTTAAAAATGTTTTACATTAACATCTAGACAACTTTTTCAGTGACATACTTCTAGATTGAAAAAAAATCCAAATGTTAATATAAAAACAGACAATAAATGCATGAAAGTCTCTAGATTTCCCCCCAGTCTTACTAAACAATAGTGTACTAAATAATAGTGTACTAACAACTGAATATATTATTTTACTATTAAAAGTGCTGTACTCAAAAATATTTCTGGAAGTTGAACAAAAATATTTATGTGTACTATTATAATGCATAGGTAATGTAATTTTTAAAACAGATTATACATACATTTCCTTGATTTTTAGATATACTGTATATAATAGCATATATTTTCAATTTCATTATATTGATAGACAACTATTATCTCTATTGTCTAGGGCAGTTAATCCAATTTTCCACTTTTATTTCAGAAATATTTAGGAACTCCAAAATATGCATAAGATTGCTATTTTCTAACTATACATATAAATTTCAGAATATTTCTTGGAAGGTTGTTTTTAGTTTGTTTGTGTTTTTGTACCAGGATAGCATTCAGGGGTGCTAAACAACAGAGCCTCAACCCAACTCCCCTTTTTTTTTTTTTTAATGAGGCAATGGTTCCCTAAGTTGCTTAGGACCTAAGTTATTGAGTCTAGCCTCAAATTTTCAACCCTGCTGTCTTAGCCTCTTTAGTCATTGGGGTTACAGGTGTGCAGCATCACATCTGGTTATTGGGAGTTTTAATGTAAGAAATTTTATGTTTTTTTTTGGGGGGATGCAATTTAAACCATCAAATATTGTACAAATCATGACTATAAACTTCCATATTAAATAAATATCCACATACTTCACTACATTTTCCAGCCACTTCTTTTGTTAAGTTTGGACAAACTTAAAAAAAAAGTTTGGATATTTGAGAATATATAATGCATAAAGAATGAACCAAAGTAAATCATTTAACTTCAAATGCAGTTAGTATCTAGTGAGCCCTCTGTGTTTATTCTTTAATTATTTCAGCAATCATGAAAATCAGATGTTCCCGACATTGCCACAACTTAGGGGAATTCTATCAAACTTGCATCAGAGTCAAAAATAAACATTTATTCTGTTATTTATCTCTTAGTTCAAAGAGTCTAGTCCAATCTATCCTATTTTAGTCTACCACACCAAATGCACTCACGTATTTTGCTATGATTATTTATATATTATTCATTTTCACTATTCATGGAATTAATTTGTATGAAGTTGCACGTAAACATTGAATTAATAAATACTGAACTGCGATTAGAGGAAGGTATATAATATGTTTGCATGTATTTATATGCACATGCCACATAGATTATAGTTTTAAACTCTAAAATTAAGTCATCCCTACAGTTTATCTTGTTTTTATTATAGAAGAGAAAATCTAGTTTTTAGAGTCGTGTCTGAAGCTACCTAAGAGATGACAGATTTCCCATTCAGCTCTCATGCTTTCATGATTTGAAGATGGTGGGGGCAGTGCAGCATAGTTCAAGAACCTGCTGTTCTGACACCAATAAAGAAAATAAAAAGGGGTATTTATGTTTTAAAATTTACTTGGCTCTTAATGCCATAGCAATACACTCATTTTTACATTAATATTTACTGATTTATATATGATAGAATAGGAAGAATGTTATACAACACCATGCCATTAATAAATACTTCATCTAGGATGAATTCAGTTATAAGACACTAAAACTCTAACTGGATGTTACTATGTGACATTAACAATATAGTAATACATCACATTAATCATTGGCAGTGATCTGAGAGAGCCTGACTTTAAGGTAGGATTGATATAATTTCTTGCAATTTGCTTACTTTTACCTTCTGTTAGGTCTCAGCTCAATCTTAAGTAAAATTTCCTTTATGTCAGCAACATTTCTAGGCTAATTGGTGACTCATGCCTGACACTGAACTGTTCAAAGCTTTCTTCCTCATGCTTTGACCTAAAAATGTCTTGAGCTACAATTTGCTATCTTTTCTACACAGACTTGTGCACTCTAAACATTACAAGCTCCTGGATTTTCCACCTTTGTCCCCTAAATTCAGGAAAACACCAAACTCTGATTTCCACCAGCTTGTACTATGAACTAGAAAGGATCCTCAAACATTAAATAATTACTTCATCATCACAAGAATTACTGTAAACAGAGTTTTGAGAAGTCTGAATAACTTTTTAAAATTAGGACTAATCCTAGGAGAGGAGGGTGGGGTATTCACAATAACACATTATTATAATGTATTGTGTGAAATTAGAGTAATACCAAGTGCAATCATTAAGTCCACTAAGCATTATCTTAGAGAAATAGGTGTAAAGTAATTTGTAAGACAGAGTAGTACAAATTAGTCTGTTTTAAAAACATTGCATCAATCATATAAAAATGTTGGGGTCACCACATGATGTTAGCTAAAGGATTAATAATACTATTAAATAGAGAAGAAGAAATAAATCACATAAAGACAGAAAGTTTTAATGGTCACTGCAGAAATTTCATTAGTATACTATGTGAAAAAAAAACAAAAATTCATACTTTAGACAGTAGTTTAAAAATACAGCAGAAGCACAGAAAAGATCTTAGAGTATTTTGTTCTATTCTAGTTTTAATTAGTATCTTATTTAGTTCATATGTGATATTAAGAGCCAGCCACCGTATTTCAGTAAATGCAATGTGCATGTTACCCTGAAATATAAGAGTAAGCAGATATACTTACAATGTTGTCAAATCTAACTCATTTAGTGATTTATCTTGATGGTTGGATGAAATATTGATTAAAATGCATTTAAAGGAAATGTAAAATAAGTAATGGAGAGATTAGGGACAATATAAGGGCATACTTATAAAATGCAACCGGGTTCTGGTGATTCTGGATGAGACCACAATGATAAAAAGCTCAATAAAACTTTTTATTTCATTCTTTCTAGCTTGATTTCTTTATTGAGTTCACAGTCAGGCAGTCAACTAGGTTTTTTTTTTTTCAAGTAATGGATCTATTTGGCATTTTTATTCTACCCTAATCTACCTTAAGTTGGAAAGTTGACTGTTGCTTAAATACCAGCACATTTCAATTATTCAGCAATCAATAATACCAGTTTTAAAATCACAGTAATAGAAGCAACAGAAGATGTCCATTTATTGTCACATATTATGTAAAATAACTTGGCTTTTCTCAAGATATTTTTAAGATAACTAATGCACCCATGAGAATTTTTAAGGGTAAGAATTAAGAAAAAAATTTCTGGAGAAAATTTTATTGAAATTAATACTTAAGTTCCAAACTCATAGTGAAAATCCAATGCTTGTTATTTGAGTTTTGAAAGTTTTAAATATTCTTTTATGAAACTTTTCAAACATGAAATTTGACAGAATTATACACTAAACACTATCATAATTATCAGCTAGTTTCAAAAGTTAATGTTTTTCCTAAACTTGTTTTCCCCCATTTATCTCCCATTTATCTATCCATATTCCCATCTATTACTTTACTTTTTTTTTCAGGCATTTCAAAAATAATTTCAGATTTCTATACATGTTATCCTGAATATTTGAGCATTTACAACATTAACTAAATTTTCCTTTCTGTCTAAAACTATTTAAGGTACAATTCAGACAGAACAAAATGCAAACTTAAGTGGAACATTTGAAAGTTTTGACAGATGAATATACCTATGCAAACCAAGTCTCTTTTGAGGTAAAGATGGTACACTTAAGTATATATTTAGGATTTGAATCTTAGGGTCATATACTTGTAGAATTCAAGAAATCATTCCATTGTATTTGTTAAGACTACTTTTTTGACAAAAATGTATGACAACTGTTTGATCCTGACCTTATCAAAAGTTGATATTGTCAGCTTTTTAAAAAAATTTTAGCCATTCTTACAGGGTACATAGTGATATTACATATACTTTATTTGGCTTTTCATTAATAGCTAGTGATGTTTGTAATCTTCCTACCAAAATCACAGTATTGTGATTCCTGAAGATTTCTAAAACTGAAATCAGTCATAAATCAACTATGCCAAAGTTTTTAGGATTTATTTGAATACTCTATGACTTTGTATTTCCATATAAATTGTAAAATTACTTCTTAATGTAGTTATTTTATGGTCTTTATATCTCTGTTGTGATTTCCTTTTTATTCAATCCAAACACATTTCTTTTCATCATTCACCATACCTCCTCTGATATCCTTCTATGCTAATTCCAACATCTGGGTGATCTTGGTGTGATTCTCTATAATTATTGTTTACCATGAGAATGAGAAACATATTTTATTTATGTTTTGAAGTAATATAGGATGCATGCTAGAGATTATGATGTCATATTTTTAAAATCTTGGTTTTTATAATGTTTTCTGAAGTATATTTTATTTAGTATGTAATTAACATTGAAAATTCTGTTTTTGTATGGCAGCTAAAGTATTGGTTGATTTGCCTTATCCTTACGTAAAATGTCCCATTAAGTCACTGTTACAGAAACATGTACACAGATTATATATTTAATTTGTGTGTGGGAGGTCTTCATCCTTTATGGGTCTTGACTATAAGCATGTACAATTACATACTGGCAGCAGTGATTACCCTAAACTCTGTTCTTGACCTGTTTTTCAAAGTAGAAAAACTGTGTTTTTTATTGGAGTTTTGGCTGCTGTCCATGACACAGTCTTAAAGTAGCTTCAGTTCATTAGTCAGAATAACTGCTACTCTCTGTTTACTAGTGTGGACTACCCTATAGACTCCACAAACTTTGGATCATTTTCAGTGTCTTTGGGAGGTTTTATTTTTTTTTCTTTTTGCATTTTGTTCATAATTTATGTTTGTTATCTGCAGAGTATCATTCAAATAGGAGCTTATTTGACTATTATTAGAAATAGAACTTCCTCTAATTTAGGATCACAGATGGTGAATGATGTTTAGATGACTGAATTTTCAGTAGAAATCTCTACAGATATTTTGGGAGTGATATTGGATATGTGTTAGTGAGGTTTGAAATATACCCCACTAAATTTTACTCTTAGTAAAGATGGTTTTAACATGCATTTGATGTCCAATCCTACTCCAAACTCTACTAAAATCAGATAAATAAATACATTTAAGATATGTATAGAAACACAAAGGGAAAAGGAGAAGAGTATAAAAATTTTCACTATAATTCTGAAAACTATAAAGCACATGTTGAAAAATGATCCATATGGATAAGAATGTTTAAAAATGAATGGAAGTAGCTCAAAAATTTCATATATTAGAGACCCCAAGTAACTTTATAAGTGACATACCATAATGGAGCTGACATGGACAATTTACTTTAAAGTCTTCAAAAAGATAAGGTAAACAATTCTATTTCCCCTGTTACCAAACCATATATACAGACACTTCCTCTCTTCCAAGAAAGAGAAAAGACTCTAGTTTTCTGGGGAATAGTTTAACTGAAGAGTTTCCAAATACTAGGATATCAAGAACTATATTTCTAAGTAAAAAACATTGAAGTAAGCAAGAACGTATTGACTAAAAGGGAAGAATTCCATCTCTCTTTCTAGTTCTCAGACTTCTAGAAGTCAGGTGAGTTAACACACAGGAACATATTCTCAAATCAGACACATACAAATCAAAGAATTTACTTTATATCAAAATTTGCTAAACCAATTGGATGTTATCAGCTATCAGAAAGTTCATACAAAATAATAAAATAGCTGAGATTTCAAGAGTAGTTCTTCCACATTCTCACATCTGTCATTAAGGTTCAGAACTGATGCAATGCCCTATGTGCCATTACAGGATCATCCCACCAAGGGAGCTTTAAAATGATCACTAGTTTCCAGCTGGGTATGACCTATATCGCTGGTGTGACTCTCCAAGCAGTTATCCTTACATCCTGAGTTATTATTTGCTATTGATAAACTTTTGCAAGAGATATCCTACTGAAGACATTTCCTAGTTAGGGTTTCTTATTCCTAGCAAAGACCATTCATCTGTTCATTTTGACAAGATTAGACCAAGGCACTGACCTTGGACTGATTCCATTATAGGGTTTTCTTCAGTACTTGACAATCATATCCTCCACAGGGAAGTCACATGATTCTAAGTTCAACTTATGCCAGGTTTATCTTAAATGTGAGTGCAGGTCTTAAGATCATCAGGTACTTGAGAAAAGTCTAACATAAGGCACTAGCACCAATAGAAACAAAAGAAAAACTAAACTGAATGTAAGCAGAGATGAACAAGGAGGTCTTCTAAAGGACTTAGAAAAGAGAGATAAAAGGAGAATTTAGATGAGAAAAATACTGGGATGTTGGAAAGAAGAAATATTCAGAGAATAAGAAAGATGTCATAGAAATAAAAACATTACTGTTTTGATTGGAGAAAAATAATAGAATTAGTACATAAGGCATAGGAAATTATTCTAAATGCAAAAAAAAATTATAAAATATGTCATAAATCTAGATAATCCAATATCCAAAGGAATGAAGAAATTAAATTATGTCCTAATTCTTATAAATAGGACTCTATTAAAGCTTAAATGGAACAACTTTATGGGTATCCCATAATATAGGTTTTTACATGCATGTTATCTACAGGAAGATTATACATAATGCATTGAGAACATAGGAAAGGGGCTGGATCAGTGGCTTAGTGGTTGCAGCGCTTGCCTGCATATGCAAGGAACCAGGTTCAAATTCCCGCACTACAAAAATGATCAAGTTTTTGAGGAACAAAGTCCAGATGAAAAAATAAATAAAATTGATTCTCTCTCTCTCTCTCTCTCTCTTTTTAAAAAAGAAGAAAATATAAAAGAGAGGGAAAGTAATAATTAAAAGAAATAATATAAGAATTTCACACCCAAACAGTTATCCAGAAGGCCATGAAAAAAAATTAACCCAGGGGCTAGAGCAGTGGCTCAGCAGTTGCCTCACGTTCCTGGCATGCAGGAGGCTGTGATTTTTGAACCTTAGTACCACGTACACAATTAAATGTTGGGGCAATGAAAATCACATGAAAAACTAAATAAAGTTGATATTCTCTTTCTCTCTCTCTCTCACTGTCCCTCTCATTCTTTAAAAAAGAAAATATTAATCAAGACACATTTTCATGAATGTTTAGAGTACTTGAATTAATGCATAGATCTTGAAAGGTGCTCAGGGGATAATGACATGACAAATAGCAAGGAGCAGTGCCAGAATGCAGGACGTGAATGATGGGAAATTGAAGATCATGGAGCAGTTATCTAAAATTTGGAAGGAAAATTGTATCCATTCCCACTTACATATCAATTAAGACATTAGATAAAATAATTCCATTTTCAGATACTAAACTTTAAAAATTATGCTTTCTTAAGAAGCTATTAATTAGAAAATATAACTATAAAAAAAGAGGAATCAACAATAGCTAAAAAATACAAAGTTTGGAATCCATAATTTTGTGCCCTGCCATGACAGAGACAGGGATTTCCAAGGATGATGATGAGGTTAATAGTGTACAGTAGGGAGGTAAATAACAGTAGCACAAGCACTAGCGCAGACTGAAGGGGAAAACGGAGACAGGGACACAACTCAGGCAATGGCCCAGCCATCAATGAGTGAAAAATAGAGACAAGTAGGTGGAAGAATAAGAAAGCAGAAGAAATACATGAAATAACTTCAGGAAGAGCAAAATATTGTAAAATAATAAAACATAAGTCAATCCATAAACTGCACATCTGTGCCTATATTAGTATTTTCAGAGTCATAAATTATATCAAAATGCCTCATTTGTTATAATATTAACTAAAATAAAACTAGAATGTGGTTAATTTTATGGTATTAGTAACTAGGAGAAATCTGTGTGGTGGTTGTATACGTGTGGTGTGTGTGTGTGTGTGTGTGTGTGTGTGTGTATGCCTGCGTTCATCTCCTCATCTCTTTCCATTTCATTCTCCCTTACACTCAAGTTCAGTTTTGTGATTCTTTGAGTACAGATGATTTTCTTTACCAATATTTATTTCACTGTACTGTAAACGGATATTGACATGTATATGTCTCTCATGTAAACTGTAAAGCCTTTGAAAGACACAAGTTGTCAATTATCATTACATCTTCTTGTATATCACACTTTAAGATGTGTGAAAGATTGAATACATGAGTGTTTTCTTATGATTCCATCACATATTTTATTCAAAACAAAATGGAATTATATTCAGAAGTTTAAAATACAAGCACAACAAAATATACATAATTAATTTAACTTTTGAATAGAAAGGTGAATTTACATATGGTTGAAATTAACAGTTACTTGAGCAGTTACAGAACACTAACCAAATCTGACACTGAAATAAAAAAAAAACAATTAAGATGTTTCTGTAGTATTTTTCTTTTAAAAGGGTTCTTATATAATCTTTTCCCTTTTCTTCTATGGAAAGATTAAAATTAGATAGAAAAATAGCAAAGCAAATCTAGGAAACCTTGCAAACACATTGCTATTTACTTTTATCACTAAGGTTCACCTATCACAGCATAGCCATGTTCTGATTTCATTTTCTTATTTCTGCAGTGGAAAAGAATTGCTATCATGGAGATAGTAAATGAGCTGTTCAGGAGCACATATTATTAATTCTCTTAAATGAAGCTTCTAAAGCTAATAAGATCAATCATTTTATATAAAGTAACTTTATACTTTCTCCAAGTTATTAATATTCCTTCTAGAAAGAAAAATGGAATAGACTCAATTAATAAGACAAATGCTGTTTAGAACAAAATGCTACCAAATAAATCCTGTCAGATTTACATATAGGGTATTGTCATAAATTAATTTCTACATAAACAAATGCTGAAGAGAATACTTGTTTGCAGAATGTTTTGTAGAAATCAAATCTTGTGAAAGGAAACAGGGCAAGTTATTAAAAAAATAAAAATTAAATGGAAAAAAGTAGAAAAATTTAAATTTATATTATAAACAAAAAATTCAACTTAATCTATATTTTAATCCCTTGCCAATTTTCTTTGAAAACTTCTGTTTTTGAAATTCAAAACTTTGGTGTCAAATACAGTGATATAAGTAATTCATCACAGAAATAAATAAAAAGCAAATACTCCCTGCTATATAGTGTGATTTTATTCTACTCTCAGACTAAGCATTTATAACATAATATCAGTCATTATAAAATTAATAAAACTTAATTTGTGGAAAATTAATAAATTATAAATCTATTATAGACTAATATTTCTGAATATATGGTTTAAAATATTTTATTTCATGCACAAAATGATGAATTCATAGATATATATAATTAGAAGAACAAAAAAATTTAAAAAATTTTAGAACATAATATTGTTTGGTAACAGTTGAACTAGTCAGCATAAAACAGCATCTCTAAGCTTACAGTTTTGCTCACAGATACTTTTCTGCCTACATTGTGTCAATATTTTTACTTTAGGACCTAAAGGCTAAGACTTTCTTGTTAATACATAAAAAAATAGCACACCAGTGACAACTTTAGACTCCTCTTGGCATAAATTATATTTTAGTTGTCTTGATTCCGTATATTTTTATTTTCTCTTCCTGAAATCATGTCTTCCTTTGCTCTGGGGTATTTCCAACTGTGTTCTGCAGCTGTTGGTTCAATTCACAATAAACAATTGATTACACAGATCACAGAACAAGTTAATCAGCCTAGGACATTGGTAATGAAAAATAAAGCTCCAGCAAGTTCATATATCAGTCTTAAGAAGAGAAGGTATCTAAAACTAATTAAACACTGGTCCCAGTGACAGTGATGTAAGCTGTAGTCCTAAAACCTTTATCCTTTCCAGCACTGCATAATTCAGTTGTGCCAAATTAGTTTCATCTTTGGAATCACTATTATTGAGCACTACAGAGCAAACACTACTTTATAGAGTTGACCTTGAAATCAAAATTTGTAAGACATACATAAACTCATGTAAGGATCCATGTTGTCTGACAAAATACTTCCCATTGTCCTGGAGTAAATGATTATTGATGAGTAATATTTTTGGGTAAGATAAATTATAGGATAAATCCAACCTTGTTGTAGAGCAAATAACTTTTTATTAAACATACTTTCAGGGCAGGAGTGGTGGCTCAACGGTTATGGAACTTGCCTGGCATACTTGAGGACATGGGTTCAAATCCTAGTACATGTACATACAAGGTGTTGGAGTAATGAAAGCCACATGAAAAACTATATAAAATTGATTCTCTTTCTCTTTCACTGTCCCTCTCTATCTCTAAAAAATAAGTGATGCATTTAACACTGTTTTATTTAGTAGATATTTTTCTAAATACCAAATTTCATAGATCAATATAAAACCGATAGTTTAAATATGGTTCTGATATGAGTTATTGGTTAAATATGTTATAAATACATCAACTCTAGGATGTCTTGTATAAAATATTAACTTTCAAATCAAAAGAGGGTGACATAAACCAACCAATGTTTGCTTTACATCCATATGATATATAACTCAATGACGGTAGTGACAACAATGATGTGTACAACCTGTACTGAGAAAGGGATCCTGATTGTCTTGCTACACAGAACAATAGTTATAAATGAGTATCTGAACAGAGTAGTAGAGAATACCATGTGGCACATTGATCAAGGTGGAAATACTGCCAATTTTGTAAATTAATTTTCATTATGAGTTTGGTCAAAAGTAAACATTTCTCAAGGATGGTGGGCAATTGTATGAATTCGTGCTTCACAAACCATCCATTTGACATTGTACTGACATCATTCCCACTTAGCCCTTAGAAAATAGCATCCCAGGGCAAACACTTTATTGGTGTCCTGTCACATGTCAGGGGTTCCATTGATATGTGATTAAAAATCCGTGGATACCATTGTCTTAACATGCATGCAATTCCAACATCTGTAAATTTGAATGCTATTTTTCTGTTAAAGATTTATCTGTTCAGATCATGGTCTCTTGGAGTGGTGATGTGGGAAGGAATGGGACCTTGAAGAGATGAGATCTAAGGAGTATCCTTAAACCATTAGCGCACTTTCCTAAGAACAGTTTAAATTATTTCTTCTGGAACATAGGTTAGTTCTTAAGAGTTATAAAAACTTGAGCCTGGTCCTTTCCAGCCTCCTTGACTTTCTTCTTTTATCTCACTATTAAGTGTGCTTGTGCATTGTCATCTCACCAGGAAGTGACTGAATCAAGGAGGACCATGCAAGAGCCTGCACCATGCTGTTCGGAATTTCAGGCTCCAAAGCTATGAACTAAATAAACTTCTCTTCTTTATAAGATTAGCTAGCCACCTCAATTTTTTATGATAATGAAGATAGAATAATACAGTAAAATAATTAGGAATTCCTCTTAAATTAACACATAAGTGCATTCAATAGGGTAAGAATTTTAGGGCTTGATTTCCCTAAGTTTGCAAAGCCTATGCATTATGCCAAACTGACTTATATATCTAGTTGTATTCTTGAAAGAAAAACTTTTCAAGTTCTCTCCAAAATACATTTTATTTATCATATCTCTCATTTACAAAAGCTAATTCTAATTGATTCAATACTCTGAGGAGATAAAATCATACAGATCACATTTAAATTTTATCAACCAAATGTTGGATAATTGATCAGATATTCTTTCACAGCAGGCTATTGATGCCTTGGATTCATTTGGGGTACAGATTACTTATACACACTGGATATGTCTGCATTTTAACTGCGTCAAAAGGAGCTTTGGTAGCTTTAGAAACTTTTCAAGTACATTTACAGTGCTTGTTTTATACATGGAACAAAAACTATCTGTCCAATACTATGGGACCATGCATGAGTATTTTTATTCATCAAAAATTATAGTATTACACATTGACAAAGGAGCTATCTTAATTCTTAATTATATCAATTGTTGCACATATTTCCAGCTTTCGGTAATTAAATACATTTTACTAAGAAATTAATATTAATTAGATCTTTTTCCATTTAGCAATTCTTAGTTCAAGCACACATTATGAAATCAGTAAGTTGGAGAAGGAGTGGTTGCTCAGTGGTTGCAGTGCTTGCCTGGCATGCTCAAGGACGCAGGTTTGTACCCCAGCATCAGGTACACCACAAAATATCGAAGCAGCTAAAGCCACATGAAAAACTAAGTAAAATTGAATCTCTCTCTTGCTATCTCACTGTCTCTTTCTCTTTAAATAAAAAGATAAAAGAAATCAGTAACTCAGTGCATGATTTTGTGTTGATCCTGGATAAGAAGTGAACATGATTTGGACCACTGGTGATTTTAATTACTGATATATATTCAATAACATTTTATGAGATTTAAACTAATTTGATAATTTGAAGTTAGGGAAGAAAATGTTTGTTTTAAGAAGCACATTTGGAATTATTTTGAAGTAGGTTAAGATATCTGTGAAATACCTTCCAAAAGTCCAGTTAATATGTAAATATAACTTATAGTATGCACACACAACTACATATACATAGAGAGATTTATATGTAATATAATACATAGAGGGCATACAGTTATGTATATTATATATACTGTATATAATTTGCACATAATATATGAAGAGACAGAAAGAATGTACAAATGTAAAATATATAGTAACTGTGACCAATGATGAATGAAGACTTTGCCAGAAATTGATTATTTCACTGGAACAAAGTTAAAACCATAAATTTGTGACTTTTATAGACAATATGAATTCTGCTAATATATTTCTGATCTATGCATTATTGCATGTTACACTTTCATTTAATCAATAAATTTACTGAGCTCCTCTTTTGAGTAGTTTGTTGATATCATTCAGGATATTATTATAACCCCATATCTTGAAGGGAATTAAGGTTATTTAGTAGTGATTGCATCCTTAACCTATGGCAAGTAGGCTATTAATTATAAAATGGAATCAATATAAGAGCAGCTTTTTTAGATATTAATTGGTTTTGAAGGCCAAAACTGGCACCCAGGCTCACCTTCTGACTGGTGCCAGAGCTCCAATCAGAAAATGTTTCTGTAGCTGATATGTATAACATCATGAATTGCAACATCATAAGAATTGGTGACAACAATTGATCTATAATATTTTGAGTTTTTGCAAAATCCTTAAAATTGCAGCTACAATCTACTTTTCATATCAGTCAATCCACATTATTAGGTAAGAGAAGGAAACAAGAGCCCTCATATTTATAAAAAATCCAACTTTATCTTATTATTTGGGTAGGGATCCTGAAATAATTCACACTTACCACATTTTCAGGCTTTTAAAATGTAGAATTTCCTAATACTTAAAATACGCATTCTCAACTCTACTTTCTGAGGTATGTCAGGGTATTACATCCACTCATAATACTTGCAATGTCTTCAGATATTTAAGCAATAAATACATCTCTCAAAAATAAATTTATGTTAAATTTTTATATTGATATCAACTTTTTTCCCTTTCATCACTGCAAACTCATATGCTTCCATCTACTTCTCACACACGTACACACATAAATAAATAAAAAAATGTTTTTTCACTAATGGTCACTTTTCACAGTATCTAGGAATACTGTGCAGCAAGTTCCATAATGCATAAATTTTATCTGGGCTGTATCAATACCCCCTTTGGATAAATGTTTTTCCTCTAGAGTGGAAAACAATAGTCAGGGAATTATAAAATTTTGCTTGTTTTTTGTTTCTATGAGAATACTGCTTCACAGGGACATGGGTTCAAATCCCAGCACCACATACACAACAACATGTTAGAGGAACAAAGGCCAAATGAAAAACTAAATAAAACTGATTCTCTCTCTCTCTCTCTCTCTCTCTTACTGTCCCTCTCTCCCTTTTTAAAAAGAAAAATAAAATACTGCTTCATTCTAATATCTTTAGAAATTATGATCTTCTTACTAAAATTATTCCTGTTCAAATTGCATATTCTATGATGTCTGCATCTCAAATTATGAATGGTTCACAAAATATATGGATTTACAAATACTTTTTTGCAACTGGTTACCCTGTATCTTTTCACATTTAGCCATACCTAATTTGGAGAAAGGGTCTAAATTCCATATGTACACCAATTTCCACCATATTTAAAATGTTAGTACTTGTTTCAGATTAGTATGATAACTGGACACACAAAGAAATCTGTATAAAGCAGAGATTTACTTATCTAAAAGATGGAAACATGACAGTTATATAGCAGAGAAGGTGACAATAGTAGCAAGTAACATAGATTAAAGTTTACCAGCTGCCTAAGTGCAGACATGACTATTTCAGATGATAAATCTTAGTGGAAGTCACATTAGAACTTCTGAAATTTTATTTTCTCATCTTCAGGCCAAGATTTATAGTCATTAGGCTTCAACATGGTTTCTCAACTTCAATGCTATAAATATTTTGGACTAGATTCTTCTTTTCACAGAAGCTGCTTTGTGCATTATAAACTGTGTAGTTGTATTGACTCACAAAACTCCCAGTTGTGACAACCAAAAATATCTCTAGAATATACTACATGTATCTTAGGGTAAAAATCACTTCCCTGGAGAAAACCATTGGGCTAAAGCAATCTAGGCTGAAGTCTTGTTTTCATACATGCTGAAGACCAAGCACCTATGTGCCATGCTCCTCATTAATCTTGAGCTAGGAAATATAAAATGTAGGAAGAATTCACAGTTCTCTGTGAACGAGTATACTCTTTATGTTTTTATTTCTGATATTTTGGTAGTTTACGCAATCCAAATGGTATTACTATAAATAACAGGCTAAAGATTAGAAATTAGTTACTCAGAGACTATTCTTATAAGCTATAAGATACATACATCCCTTCCTTTCACATTATGAAGAATCGAATGGGTCATCTGCTAGCACTGCATCTCAATTAAATATCTCACTTACATTAAGGCTCACACGCCTGAATTTCTTTAAGATTATCTATAATGGGAGCCATACAGTTGCAAAGTTTTATATATTTCATTTTTATTGAAGGTAATAAGAATAGGGAATGTTTGGTGACATATCTATTAGTAATTATTATTAAAAAATGCTTTACAGATGACATCAGAAGATGACAGACCAATTCCCTTTTCAATCCAGAAATAAACTGAGAGGTTCCTTTACCTTAGGAAAACTAAGAAATCAGTTACATTTAAGGAAGTAAAAGAATTTGAGATTAATTCTCACCATAATCCCTTGGAGAATATCACACTTCTGGATTTCAAGAAGTATCATAACAGCATTTAATAAGACTACATGATTTAATAAGATTAAAAGGACATATGTATAATCCAAGGGAACAGAGTAGAAAGCTCAGAAATAACTGACACATACGGTCAATAAATCTTCAACAACAGTGCCAAGACCACATATTCAAAAGAACATAGTCTTTTCAACAAATACGCTAAGAAAATTTTACTTAATCATGCAACAAAATGAAATTACTGTTTACTTTACATTAGACACAATAAATTAAAATGTACAAAAGACTTAAATGTCAAAACTGAAATTGTAAAACTCCTATAAAAATACAGCATACAACTCTTCTAACACTGATCTTTGTAATGAATATAACACCAAAAGCACATGGAACAAAAACTTAAAGAAGCAAAACTACATCAAACTATAAAACCATTGCTATGTAAAAGAAACAATGATAAGAGTGAAGAACCATCTTATTGAATGGCTGAAAATATTTTCAAGCTGTCTATTTGATAAGGAGTTGTATCAAAAATAAGTAAAGAATCCCCACAACCCAATAATAAAAACAAATAATCAATAAAGGAGTTGAATAAACATTTCTCCAAAGAAGATATGCAAATGGTCATTAGAAAATATGCCTAATATCATTAATAAAAGAGAAATGCAAATCAAAACCACAAGATATCTTCTCACACATTTTAGGATGGTCACTATTAAAAATAAAAAGAATTGATAGGCATGGAAGTGCAAGCTTGTAATCCTAGTGACTTGGGAGGCTAAGGCAAGAGGATCATAAATTTCACACCAGTCTCAGCAACTTAGTAAGGCCCTAAGAAACTCATTGAGATTATCTCAAGTTTAAAAAGGGGGATGTTGGGGATATAATTCAGTTGTTAAGCACTCCTGGGTTCAATCCCCAGTACCAATTAATCAAACATTAAAATGAAACAATTAAAAAGAAACATATAAAGGAAACAAAAATGTAACAAAAGGTGTTGAGAAACTGGAACGCTTGTTCACTATTGGTGGTAATTTAAAACTGCAATTATGAATCATTGGAGTTTTATCAAAACAATTAACAATACAATTTCCATACTTCTAGCAATCTTGCTTGTGGATATTTGGCCAAAAAAATTAAGATCATCATCATAAAGAAGTAGCTCTATTTTCATGTGTATTGCAGCATTTTTAAAATGTGGGAACCAATTACTGTCCATGATAAAAGGATTAGATAAAAATACACACACACACACACACACACACACACACACATACATACACCAAGGAAGAGTATTCATCCATTACCAAAGAAATATTGCCATATGTTTCAACGTGAGTGAACTTTGAGAAAATTATGCTAAGTGAAGGAAGTGTGTAAGTGAAGGGCGAATACTCTATGATTTCACATATGTGAGTTATCTAAATTAGTCAAACTTATTGATACAAAAAAAATTACTGGTGACTTAAAATTGTAACTACTAATCACCTGTTTGCCAGAGGATGGAAGAACAGAAAACGAGAAGTGTCTATTCAGTGAGAGTAAATTGTTAGCTAAAAGAGATGAATAGGTTGTAGATATCCTTTGTGCAACATTGTGCTTATAATTTTTATATTTTACTGCATACCTGAAGTTTTGGTAAGAAGTTAGGTTGCATGTTTTCTACTTCTACTTTTATTTTTAAAAAATTCATAGAACTAACAAGTAGATTTTGACTTCTATAGTGCATAGATTCCAGCAGAGTTGGGGAGGAAAATATAAAATAATTCATCTATAGCAGAGGCAAACAAGGAGCTAAGAGCTTGGGAACTTGTGCTTACAAGGCAGTGTCTGCTATGAGCAGAATAATTTTTATAATTCCATATTTGTTTTAGCATATTTATACCTAACTGAATTACAGAAGTGACACAGATGTATGTAATCCAACAACATAAATTCAGCTCAAACCAAGCCTTAAACTAAGTCTTAAAAAGCCTTTTCAATGAGTATTATCTTCTCTAAACTGATTTCTTTTTATTTTCTTTCTTTTTCACACATCTGATATCCTTCAACTCTTCTTCCTCCTATAATACAAGCTAAAGATTTTTCAGTCTACAGTTTTCAAGCTGCATTGAGATAGTGAATATTTACATACAAATTATGAAAATAGAAGAAATATAATATGGTACATGCATTTTAAATCAAAATATTTAATTCTAATCATTTCAAAGAGTAGATTAAGCAAGAAATTATGTTAAAATCATTCTAAGGTTCTAGTCTGTGAGGTTAGGGGTTATTTTTTCATGTTGGAATTTACTAGTGATAATTTCCTACAACTCATTCATTCCCTCTAAATCTGGAATTAACTGATAAATGAAAACAATGGAGTCAAAGAAAAGATTATCTGAGCACTGATATTAATGACAATGAATTAATACCAACAAAACTAGATTAGAAACTGCGAATTAGATATTGGCCACGGTCCATTAATCTTAAAATTTCTGTTAACAATTAAATGATTCTTCATTGACTAATACTGACAAAAAAGATTTTCCATATACAGAGAAAAAGAACCCATCATGAAAATCATTTCATCTCATCCTTAGATTCACATTACTTGGGACAGACAGATAAAAATGGGCATCTAGACTCACCTCTAGAAGAGTTCAGAATGTGAGCTTCTAATCTTATGGAAGAAACAACCTAGTAGAAGCATTAGTATTTCATATTGGAAATACATAAAAATAGCAAGAGTAAAAGCAAAAAAGGGGAGTGAAATTATCATAATTAGATAAGTCATTGTTTGAGCACTATAGAGCACTATGAGATGTTACCTTTCCAGTACAGGTTTTGGTTCAGACAACGCCAACTTTCTAGGAATAAGATGACAGTTTCCACTACACCATAGAAAAGGGAATGAGACAAAGCCAAGTTCAGACTGGCCAAGCCCAGTAAACCTGAATACCAAGAGTCTGTAAATCACAGGATCAGCTCCAATTGAGCTGGTGGAAGGTTTCTGCTCTTTCTGTGGAGACAGTGTTCTGCATGCCAGTCTAGGAGTCTAGCAAGTTCCCTTAAGGCAAGGTCAGAGATCACTGACCTGTTGAAAAGAAAGTTCTATAGAACTGTGAGTGTTGTTTTGGAAACAAGTGCACTCCTGAAGCCTAATTAAAATAATACAAACTTGAAGTCAGCCAAATTTTAAGCTAATGTGGTAATTGTAAAACCAAAAATTAAAGTGTCACCTTAAGAGACAATAATAATAAATTTTTAACATGAAACTATATTAATCATTCAGATTTGAAACAAAAAATTCCCAAACATCTCCTATAAAATCATTGAATGACTATTTCCAAAATAATTCTCTATAAACTTCTAATTTACATACTTCCCAGGGAATTTTTTTCAGATAATTAAATTTATAAATTTATCAAGACTTTCAGTTTTCTAGGTATTGTACTTAGAATTAAAATAAATGGAACTTTTATAAACATTAATTTTAGGACAGCAGAAATAATTTTAAAATAGAAACAAAAGGAGGAAAAGTTTTTGGGTTTTTTAAATTTTTTTTTTTAATTTTTTTCCAGTGGACATTCTTTTGACATGGATGAATAATTACTGGGCCAAGTACTAGGGTCATTCATGTCACATTCATTTAATGAATGTCAATCTGCATTAGGTAAGTCTCCAATATAGTTTGTTATCTTGAATGTTGATTTAGCATTTATATGTAATCCTGATCCCAAATCAATTCTTTTAGAGCAGAATTGATTTTGGATTTGCCTTCATATAAAAGAAACATGAGATTAGTTTTAGTGGGTAATCTTGCTTTTTCACATGTTCTGAGCTGAAGACATGGGCCTTTTTAAAGATATATCAAGTCTTAAGAGTCAATTTTTAATTTTTGAGGTTTACTTAAAATTCAAAAATAGCTTCTTTTCACCCAACTTGGAATTTTCTGTTTAATAGATTGTTTATTGCCTAACTGCAACACAGAATGAGATACAAAATTTCCTGGGCAATGATTAGATTCATTTCACTAATGCTTAACCTTTAAGCTCTAATGTATAAATTATCTATTCAGGATTATGACTGTGGAAATATAAATTTAGATATCAGCTAAATAAATTATGCAATCAGTCCTATCACTCCTCGAAAACCTCACCTTATGGTGCTCAACTTATCCCACATTAATAGCTAAAAAACTCCATATATCTAGATGAGTCCTCTAAGCATACCTTTGGAAATACCTTTTTTATATCTCTTCTTCAATAACTTATTATTACTTCAGACTTAACTAAATTGACGTAGAGAACATTAAATGGTGAAAAACTATGTTATGATCACAGTCATATGCCAACAAAATAAGTTCTAATAGAAAAAATATGCGTTCATAAAATTAATATGTAATAATATGTCTCAAAGGGACTAGAGCGGTGGCTCAGCAGTTACAAGAGTTCCCCAGCATTTTCTAGTACACTGGTTCAAACCCTAGCACCCACATACACAACTAAGTGTCAGAGCAACAAAAGCCATGTGAAAAACTAAATAAAATTGATTTTCTCTTTCTCTCTCTCCCCTCTCTCTCTCTTTCTCACTGTCCCTCTCTCTTAAAAAAAAAGAAATTGTGTAGTTGCTGGTTGAATTTTAATTCTTTGATCCGTTTAGATTTGATTTTTGTGCAGCGTGAGAGAAAATGATCTAATTTCAGTTGTCTGTATATGACTATCCAGTTCATCCAGCACCATTAGTTGATGTAGGTATCTCCTGCCTTAACAAGACTCCCATAGCACAAGAATTAAAACCAAGATTAAATGACTGAGATGCCATTGAACTGAAAAGCTTCTGCACAGTTAAAAAACGAGTCAAGAGTGTCAAGAAAGAACCTACAGGATGGGAGAAAATCTTTGCCTGCTACACTTCCGATAGAAGACTACTATCCAGAATATAGAAAGAACTCAAAAAAACCGAACTCCAAAACACAAATAATCCAATCAATAAATGGGCTAGGGAACTAAATAGAAACTTCTCAACAGAGGAAGTCCCAAAACCACATAAACATACGAGAAATTGTTCTACAACACTAGCAATCAGAGAAATGAAAATCAAAAATTCACTGAGATTCCACCTCACTCCTGTCAGAATGGCAAAAATGAAGAGTATGAACAATGACAGATGCTGGAGGGGTTGTGGGAAGAAAGGAACACTACCACACTATTGGTGAGACTGCAAATTTGTACAGCCACTCTGGAAAGCAGTGTGGAGATTCCTCAAAAAACTAATGTTCAAACCACCTTAGGACCCAGTTATCCCACTTGTGGGTGTTTTCCCAAAAGAGAAACATTCAGCATCCTACAGAGACACAGCTACATCAATGTTTATAGCAGCTCAATTTACAATAGCTAAAATATGGAACCAATCCAGATGCCTCTTGCTGGATAAGGGGATTCAAAAACTATGATATATGTATATATGTACATGTGTGTGTGTGTGTGTATACGTATGTGTGTATATGTATATATATATATATATATATATATATATATATATATGTTTTACTCTATTATTAGAGAGAACAATGAACAATATCATGGTATTTGCAGCCAAATGCATGGAGATGGAAAAATTATGCTCAGTGAAATATCCCAAATTCAAAGACTTGGGCTGAATGTTTTCTGTCATGTATGGAAGCTAGAGCAAAATCTAAGACAGGATGAAAGTTAACTAAGCTTAAATAATAATCTCAACATAGGTGAAATTTCACATAAGCAGGGGGAACCATAACTATGAAGATGGAGAGAGAAGAGAGGAATTCAGAGATAGGAGGGAGGGATTAGGAGAGTTATCAATGCAACTGGGAACTCTGGACTCC
Source organism: Aplodontia rufa (assembly GCA_004027875.1). Taxonomy (NCBI): domain Eukaryota; kingdom Metazoa; phylum Chordata; class Mammalia; order Rodentia; family Aplodontiidae; genus Aplodontia; species Aplodontia rufa. The sequence goes on along the minus strand of PVKS010020382.1, from coordinate 7,059 downwards.
CATGAGAAGCCCAAGTATACGCAGGCAGGCAGAGAAACTCAGAAATTTCAAAAATTAATACACATTTATATGCTTATTTCTATCTATAACATGGAGGTAATGCAGAGGAGACATAAGAGTGGGGAGTGGACAAAGTGGGGAGATCCTGGACTAGTATCTTCCTTAACTTACTTTGTCAATAATCATGCATGAATATGTAACAATGATTCCTTCCAATATATAAGACTATATCAAACAATGAAACAAAAATACAAAAGCTGAAACCACAAGTGAATATAGAAAATGTGCTCATAAACACAGAAAAAAATTAAAATTTTATAAAAAGAATGATCTAAAACATACCTATTAAGATAAATTTAAATCAATGCCTGGAAAAAATAAAAAATTATGAAATTAAATCAACTGATAAATTAGAAGAGTGAAGTGTTTATGATCCTGTGAAGAGGCAGAATATCATGGTGAGAAGCATGTGGTAGAACGGAGCTCCTGGCCTAATGCTGGGCAGTGATGAAAGAAAGAAAGACAAAGGAAGGAGCTCAAACAAACCTTAACCCTCAAAGGCCTGCCCCCAGTGACTTACTTGCCCCAGCTGAGCTCTGCCTCCTACAGATTGGACCACTTCCCAACAGTCTATTTATCTGTGAATTTGTCAAGGAATTAAGTAATTGATGAGGTTAGAACCCTCAATGTGTGAATACCTATCAAAAGCCCCACCTCTGAACACTGCTGTATTGGAAAGCAGTGTACAGTACAGGAGACTTGGGATGATATTTCAGATCCAAGCCATAGCAACAAGAACTAAACAGACATTTCTAAAAAAAACAAATACAAATGTTCAACATATATTTGGAAAAATATTCAACATCTCTAGAAATTTGAGAAAAACAAATTAAAACTACACTGAGATTTCACCTCCCTCAACTTAGAATGACAATAATCAAGGATACAAATAACAATATATGTTGGTGGGAATATGGGCAAAGAGTACTCTTATATATTATTGGTTGATATGCAAACTGGTACAATCACTTTGGAAAGCAGTATGGAGATTCCTCAACAAATGAGGACTAAAACCACCATTTGACTCAGATATCCCATTCCTTCATATATATCCAAAGAACCTAAAATCAACATATTACAGTGATGCAGTCACATCAATGTTCATAGCAGCACATTTCATAATAGCTATGCTATGAAACCAACCAAAAGTTCCCTTCAACTGATGATGGATTAAGCAAATGTGGCATATACAAACAATGGAGTATTATTCACCTAAAAGGAAGGATGACATTATGTCATATGCATGTAAATGGATGGAATTGGAGGATATCAAGCTAAATGAAATAATTCAGTTTCAATAAACCAAAGGTCAAATGCTCTGTCTGATATATGGAAGCTAACCCAAAATAAGGGAAAGAACAGAAGAAAAGTCAAAGGGGAAGTATATGGAAGAAGGAAGAATGAAATAGGGAACATTCATGAAAGAAATAAAACTGAACTTTCTCATGTTCATACATGAACATATCATAGTGAATCTCATCAACGTGTATATGAGTCACTAAATTAAAAAAAATATTAATAGATAACACAAAGACCAGTAGAGTAGAAGGAAGAGAACAGAGTGGCAGGGGTTGGGGGATGCTAAGGACTAAATTAGAATAATTTATAAAGCCTGCTTTAATAAGAATGCCAATGTGTATCCTATTATCAAGTATATCAAGTACTGGGGGTGGTAAAAAGGAAGGGGAAGGGGAAATATTGGAGACTGAACTAGAGCAAATTAAACTCCATGCTTTTATAATTATCCCATTGTATATAATCTTATGTCATATATATACCTAAAAAATGAAAAATAATAAAATAATATTAGAGACATTTATGGGTAAGAAAATGATTAAAATTCACACAATGAAATTCAGAATTTATGATTAATTTTTACAAATTATACTTTAATATAAATATCTGAATATACAATATTATAATTTTTCATTTAAAATTTTTTCAAATCAAAATATTTTATAAGTATATCAACATAATAGAAATAATTTATAATTCAAAATATTTTAAAATGTAATTATTGTTTTTTATTCTTCCTTTCATTATCAATACAAGCTTTGTTTGGATGATTACTTATAATTGTATCTTTTCACTCAATAGCAGTATATGCTCCTGTCCCTCTGAGATGAATTAGACTTCTGGAATTGATTCATTCATTATGACAGGAGAGATGCATAATGAAAGTAACAGTGATACTTCTTATACAAATGTGTTTAACGACATGATCATCTGTTAAATAGTTATCAGTGCACCTTAATAATGCTTTATTCTGTTTCAGTCACACTATTGATTTAATAATGCTTTATTCTGTTTCAATCACACTATTGTTTAGAAAAAGCAGCAAAAGTTGATTAGTCAAAAGAAAATATTGATTATATAATTATAGATTATCCCAGAGTTAAATTGAGGTCAGCTCTGATATTTAATAATAATACATTTCATATCTAGTGTTTTCAAGTGGTTTCCACATTCTATCTACACTGTCCTTGATGTTGCCTGCACAACTCTTCAGAAGAGGACATTTCACTTGTCTTCATGTATAGGAAAAGAAATTGAGATGCAGTTAAAATGAATTGATCATGGACAGACTTGAGTTATACAATAGCTTGAATCTTTTTCTTAATTATTTTTTCCAGATTCATTGTCTATGTCTTTACAACACGTACTTTCTTGTTTTCCCTAACAGTTAAATAGAGAATGTTTTCAACATTTTTAACACCTAAATTATGGTTTTTGAATGTGTGATTGATGGTTTCAACTTTCAGGTGATAATTTCCCTTTAAAACACAGATTGGAAAAAGTTGCAATTAAGATTCCACTTTTCTGGTATCCTAATATTCCCTACGTACCTTGTTTTATAGAATATTTACAACTCTTAAAATGCAATAGTAGAAACTTTGAGAATTTTGTCATTGAGAGTAGCATGAGAAAACATTTTTTTAAGTTTGAAATTTTTTATATATTGGAAAACTATTATTTGATACATAACTTCTGAATTAAGATAAAGAAATGACAATAACATATATTTATATATATATACATTAATTCAAAATCTTTTCACTAAGCACCAAATAAAAAGCTTCTAATCTTTTCATCAAAAACACTTTTATTAGGGAAAGATTGCCCCCAAATTAATTAGTTTATGTAGGTTTTTAATCAAGAAATATAAAGCTGCAAATCAGAGGTTCTAACTAGCATCAGACAACCATGATAAACACTTATGAGCAAAAATAACTTTTAAAAGTTTTGATCCATACATTTTAACCAAGGTGATTGGCTGGTCTCAGACTGATAATCATAGGGCATAGTTCTATATGCCAAATATCCATATAGCACACAAAACAGAATGAATGATAAGTATTTTATATAAAATGTGTATGAAGTATCATATAAAATACATGTTACTATATGTTCAAGGGGAACATTGCCGAATTCTCATGGGCATATAATGCAGCAATGGGCAAATAAACAGAGGGATAGAATTTACGAACCCACAAGGGAGAACCCCAAGCAAGCACAGCAGAAGAAATAAAAATTTCTGTACCCTGGAATGTAGTGGAGGCTTCATTGAGTAGGTGGTGTACAAACCAGACCTGGAACATGACTGGATATTGATGCATGTGGGGAGGAATCTTCAAGGCTGAAATGAACAAAATGAATCAGGATTCTGAGTCACAGACCTATTTGCTATTCAGAAGACAGTGGAGTGCTTGTTTTGTGTACAAGTATGTCTTCTAACAAAAAATGTGTACAATAGAGAAAGGAAAACCTTCTCCAACAACAGGGCAAAACACCTTAGCCTATAGAGGCTCCATATGCTCTCTGTGGAGGTGAAGCAGTTGCAGATCACTCTGTAGGTTACCTTTGACTGAGGCCCTACTTCCTTGGAATCGAATTCATGAGCAAGAATCTTCCTTCATATAAAGTGTTTCTTCTCCAAAAAGTAAAACAAAAACACAAGTTAAAAACAGCAACAAAATCAAAAGAGAATCAGACTAAGATTTCACCTTTCATACTTCACTGTGTCCTGATTATCCTATTATCATGTTAGGGAGACAGGGTCTGCTTTGTAACTCACCTGGTTCATTACAGCAAGGCCACCAGCATTCAGCACATCATGTCCTAATCCATCTCCCTCAAAATGCAAACACCACCCAAAACCTAAACTCACACAAATAAAATGTAACATTAATGTAAGGATCTGTAACACTTCTATGCTCACATAGTATATTTAATTCTTTTCTGACCCATTTACAAAATATCTGCACTCTTATGCTATGAAAGCATTACAAATGATGCACTAGATTTCTCTTCTTGAGGTACTTCAAAGTCTCCACAGAGCAAATTTACAAATTTTCTACACAACTGTGAATGGGTAGTTACCATAAAAGGCCTACAACCAAACTCCTTCTCCCCTGATTGTCAAAGTACTGTATTTTTCCTCCAGATCATAACAACTGGAAAAATACATAATGTCATACAAAAATATAAAAAAAAAAATTTAAAAACAAGCACAAAATTAAGAATCTGTCATCAAAATAAAATTCCAAATTTTGCTATGGACAAAAATAGTCACTACATTTACCAAGCTATAGCCATTTTATAAAGTGCTCAATTAATAGCTCATAGAAATTGGGGGAAATTTTTAGGTGGAAACAAAATTAACACCAACTCATTCTCTGCCAAAGAGTTCTAAAATCCAAGGTCCACACAGAGGGACTTTCGGCCAAAGTGCGTGCAGAGGGCTACCTCGCCAGTTAGACACCTCTCTAGTTTCCTTCTGAGGCATGGGGATATTGGTAGATGCCTGCTCTGCCTGAGGTAGAACAAAGAGCCCTGAGTGCCTTTGGCTGGCTTCGTTTTCTGCGGGTAGGTGTCCTCTAGCACCTGCTGCCAATGCATAGCCTTGTCAATTTTTTTCTGCACCAGTGCATCTTTCGCTGCAGTTCATTCCTAAGTTTTGACATGTCCTCTTTGATAACTTGCTCTCGTTTCTGGAAGACAATTGCAATCATTTTTGTAGAAAAAAATATTCTGTCTTGTGATATCCAGAAACTTTTGAATATACTGATCAATACCAGTTAGAATTTCTTCCTGATTGTTGCCTTTGACGTAATCCTGACTCATGAGAGAAGAAAATCACGATTCGAATGTGGACTCCCAACTTGTCCATCAATATGCTGTGAGAAGCACTCAGAGCCCAGTCTCTGCCTTTAGAAGGGAGGACTGACCTACAAAACCAGGAGTGTGTGCTGGAATCTGGGCAGGTGCCCGGAGAAAATACCAAGTTACCACCCAGCAGAGCCGCGATGTCTCTCAAGTTTGATATTTATAAATAATTTATTTAATGACATTGTTGCTCTGTGTCAAAATATGTTAAAGAATTGTACAAATTTTTTTAATCAAGATGAGTCTTTTTGTTTTTTTAAGAGAAAGAAAGAATCAATTTTAGATTTTTTTTAATTGGCCTTTGTTTTTCCAACAATTAGTTGTGTGAGTATGTGTGAGTATGATGCTGGGGTTTGAACCCAAGTCCTCTTGCATAGCAGGCAAGTGTTCAAACTGGTCAGCCTCCGGTCCAGCCTAACACTTATCAGTTATTTCTTTAATGTCTTTTCCTTCATTCAGTTTCTGTCCATCTGTGGAGTAATTTGATCCCCACCTGCATAATGAACCCAATCCTGGACTCTATAATTTAATTGCTCAAATTTAGAGGGGATTTAGCAATACCCAACATTCCTGAATTTGATTTTAAAATATTACATCTTGGGCTGGAGTGGTGGCTCAGTGGTTATGGTGCTTACCTGGCATGCAAGATTGCGGTAGTTCAACTCCCAGTACCATGTACTCAGTAAAGTCTCGGAGTAATGAAGGGTATGTGAGGATCTAAATAAAATTGATTCTCTCTCGCTGTCCCTCTCTCTTTAAAAAATACAATAATATAAAAATATTATATCTAACAATGTATCTCTGCTTAAAGTTTGCCTTGAACAATGTAACTTAGGTTGATTATTTGATTTTCACTTAATTTGTTAGTTTTAGAGCTAGTCATTTTTGTTGTTGATTTTTCCCTTTTGTAATTTAACTAATTTTTCAAGTTCCCTTCACTTTTTAAATTTCCCTCCAAAAGGGTTATATTTAAGCTATCTTATTAGTATTTTTTAATAGAGGAAAAAAATTATATTCCTGTGTAGAGTATGTGAAACTAAGCCTTTCAAATAACAAATATAATGGTATAAGTGTACATTTCAATGATGACAGCAGGAGAAATTGATCATTATCTGATTTTCTTTCTGCCTTTGATTTTATAATAATAGTTATATGTCAGATATTGTTCCATGTGCTACACATAAGTTAGGTATTTTAGTATTTATAATAACCTTACAAAGTAAGTGCTACCATTCTGTATTTACAGAATATAGAAACACAATAGATTAAGTAAATCAACAATGTTACATTTCTAATAAATTGCAGAGATGAGATTCAGACCCAAGCAGTCTGACTGTAGTCAATGAATCTCTTAAACCATGTTTTAAATAAAGTCTAACCTGACCACAACTACATCTCCTCGTGATGAAGTGTTTTCTATCAATATGCTCAACATAATTACTCATTTTCATGAAATCTAGTCACATCTATAAATTTTCTGTAGTTACCCATACTTCTCTTCAGATAATCTAAATTATTAGTTTATTAATTTGTATCGTTCCTTAAATGAAGCCTGCAATTAATCAGATCTTTTTATAAAACTACTAAATATGTTTTTATGATATACAATCTTTCCTTTGAAAGTGTCCCATTCCGTTCATTGCAGCACAATTTACCATTGCTAGGCTATGGAAACAACCCCAGTGTCCCTCACAGGAAGAATGGATCCAAAAACTGTGGTACATTTATACCATGGAATATTACACAGCAATTAGAAACAATGACCTTGCAGCCTTTGAGGGTAAATGGATGGTTATGGAAGAGATCATGATGAGTAAAATCAGCTTAACCCAG
>PVKS010020381.1:0-36924 GCA_004027875.1 Aplodontia rufa | reverse complement strand
TTAGCCGTCTAACATACTGCTTCCCCATGTATTCTAGCTTCCAGCGATGAGAGAAACCATTCAGCCCTTGAGTCTCTGAGATTGGGATACTTCACTTAGCATAATTCTTTCCATCTCCATCCATTTGGCTGCAAAAGCCATAATATCATCTTCTCTAATGGCCGAGTAGTATTCCATTGTATACATGTACCAAAGTTTTTGCATCCACTCGTTGAGTGAGGGGCATCTGGGTTGGTTCCATAGTCTAGCTATAGTAAATTGAGCTGCTATAAACATTGAGGAAGCCACATCACTATAATCCGCTCATTCTAACTCTTTTGGGAAAATACCCAGGAGTGGGATAGCTGGGTTGTAAGGTGGTTCCATCCTTAATTTTTTGAGGATTCTCCACACTGCTTTCCAGAGTGGCTGAACCAGTTTGCAGTCCCACCAGCAGTGTGACAGTGTTCCTCTTTTCCTACAGCCCCTCCAGCATCTGTCGTTGTTTGTATTCTTCATTTTTGCCCCTCTAACAGGAGTGAGGTGGTATCTCATCGAAGTTTTGATTTGCATTTCCCTTATAGCTAATGATGTGGAGCATTTTCTCATATATTTATGGGCTTTCTGGACTTCCACTGGTGAGAAGTTTCTTTTTAGATCCATAGCCTATTTATTGATTGGATTATTTGTGATTTTGGTGTTTAGTTTCTTTAGTTCCTTGTATATTCTGGATATTAGCCATCTGTCTGAGGTGTAGCAGGCAAAGGTTTTCTCATATTCTGTAGGTTCTCTCTTGATACTCTTGACTAGATCTTTAGCTGTGCAAAAACTTTTTAGTTTAATTGCATCTCATTCATTTATTCTTGACTTTACTGCTTGAGCCATGGGAGTTTTGTTAAGGAAGTAGCTGCCAACTCCTGTGTCCCATAGTGTTGACCCTACTTCTTTTTCTAGTTAGTTTAAAGTTATTGGCTTAATATCCATGTCTTTGACCCATTTTGATTTAATTTTTATGCAGGGCGAAAGATATGGATCCAGCTTCAGTTGTCTACACATGGCTGTCCAATTTGTCCAGCACCATTTGTTGAACAGACTATCTTTCTTCCACACTATACTTTTGCCCCCTTTATCAAATATCAAACAGTTAAGGATATGGGGGTTTGTCTCAGGATCTTCTATTCGGTTCCACTGGTCTTCGGTTCTGTTTTGATACCAATACAATGCTGTTTTTGCTACTATGGCTCTGTAATATAATTTCAGGTCAGGGATTGAGATACCCCCTACTTCTTCCTTCCTGTAGAGTAATGTTTTAGCTATTCTGGGTCTCCTGTTATTTCATATGAACTTGAGAATTGCTTTTTCTATATCTCTGAAGAATGCCATAGGTATCTTGATGGGGATTGCGTTGAATCTGTATAGGGCTTTGGGTAGAATGGCCATCTTTATTATATTGATTCTGCCTAACCATGAGCATGGAATGTTTTTCCATCTACTCAGGTCTTCTGTAATTTCTTTTTTTAGTGTTTGATAGTTTTCTTTGTAGAGGTCCTTAATATCCTTTGTAAGGTTAATGCCCAAGCATTTCATTTTTTTGGAGGAGATGGTGATGGGAGAGATTTCCTGATTTCTTCTTCTGCAGATTTGTTGCTGGAGTAAAGAAACGCTAGTGACTTACTGGAGTTGATCTTGTAGCCAGCTACTTTGCTAAAATCGCCTGTAAGCTCTAGGAGTTTTCTGGCCGATGTTATTGGGTCTTCTAGGTATAGAATCATGTCATCAGCGAAAAGAGATAACTTAGAGGGGAACCTTTGACTTCCCTTAGAAGCCCAATTAACACGGGGAAAGTAGGGGGAAACTTGGAATCAAGGGGAATCCAAGGGGGGAACGATGGAATGGCATCAGCCTTGGCTTGCTCTGTCATTATACATTTGTTCTTGATTGTTTGATAATGATTCCCTCCTAATTGTAAGACCATATTTGATGAATAATAAAAAAAGAATTGATGGCTTCCTATAAATCCAAGTGTTCACTAACCATGCGACCCAGTCATGCGACATCTGTGTATTTATCCAAGAGTAAAGAAACCATTCCCCCATACAAAGAATTTTGCTTGATTCTTAACAGCCTTTTAGCCAAAACTGAACCCATCCAAACATCCATTGTCAGATCCAAAGTACAGCGAAATTACCAAGAGAACACAGGAATGCCAAGAAGCAATTCAGAAGCTGCACACCCGCAGCTGAGGGTGAAGCGCCCTGGGAGGGGGCTTCCCAGCATCCCTGCGTCCTGGGTTCCATGTCCGGCTCTGGAGCGGGGGATAAGGAAGGGAAATGGAATGATGATCAAGCAGCCCTCAGGGAAACAGCAGCTCCGGAAGCACTGAGTGCAGGTGCACGGCCTCCCGCATGGTGAAGGAAAATTACTTTTGGCCCGGATTCTTTTTTCTTTTTAAAGAAAGAGAGAAAGAGAATCAACTTATTTAGTTTTTCATCTGGTCTTCGTTGCTCCAACACTCAGCTGTGTATATGGTGCTGGGATTTGAACCCGGATCCTCACGCCTGCCAGGCAAGAGCGACACTGTTGAGCCACCGCCCCAGCCCCTTTTAGCCCAAATTCTGTTCCCAGCTAAACTGTCAATCAAGTGGGAAAGCAGAATACGATGTTTAAAAAAAGAAACAGGGTAAAAAAACAATTAAGTTGACTCTCACTAAATGGCACCCTAGCAAATGGCTGGAGCACGCATTCTGCAAAGTAAGAAGATGAACCAGACAAGGGGCAAGGACTTAGGGGCTTTGGGAAGCCGGGCAGCAGCCCGGGAGCGAGAGGAAAGGGATACCCAGGGCCACGATGCAGGGACTGCTGGACACCAGGTGCTGGGGGGAACCAAGGCAGCGCAGCTGGGCTCTGCCAGGACGGGCTGCCTCAGGACGTGAAGGCTGAAGAATATCTGATGTGTCTGGTGAGAGTAAGACAGATTTAGAAGACTGTCACAGTATTTGGATAGAAATAGTGGTAACTAAATAGAAGAAAATGAAAAGAAAAATAACTGTGGTCCACTAACTGGGTCATCCCTGAGTACGCAGTTGAATACGTAGCATGGCTTAGCACCATGGAGAATGAACTCTGACTTGAGCAAGATTACCATGTGTCTTAGTCTGTTTTATTTGCTATTGCAAAATACCTGAGACTGGGTACTTTATAAGGAAGGAGTTTTATTCTGGTTCCTGGTTCTCACAGGCTTCTGGTTCTGAGAGCGTGGGGCTGGCAAGGGTCTCGTGCTGCGTGAGCCCGTGGTGGGCAGTGGACGGGCAAGTGGGTCGATGCAGAAGTAGCGAACACGAGGGCAGCTGGGCTTATAGCAAGCTGTTCTTGCAGCAACTAATCCAGTCCTGAGGGAGAAAGAGCTCTCTCCCTCCAGAATCCCTCTTAGTGGCCCAATCACCCTCTGAGAGTTCTCTTCACCTTCCAACGCCATTTCAATGGGAACCAAATTTCAACATGAATTTCTGTGGGGGCAAACCACATCTGAACCACAGAACCACAGAACCCTAACAGGAGAGTGGAGGAATGGGAAGTGAAAGCTGAATGGGCAGAGAAGGAAGAGGACTCACTTATTACAAAATACCAGAAGCTCCAGGGCAAGGTGGTGCCCACCTGTAAACCCAGTGACACTGGGAGTTGAGGCAGGAGGATCACAAGTTTGAGGTGAGCCTGGGCAGAGGAGCAAGATCCTGTCTCAAAAAAAGGGTCAGGGGGGCTGGAGCGGTGGCTCAGTGGTTACTGTGCTTGCCTGGCATACGCGAGTACACGGGTTCAAACCCCAGCACCAGGTACACAACTAAGTGTTGGAGCAACGAAAGCCATGTGAAAAACTCAATACAAATTTGATTCTCTCTGTCTCCCTCACACACTGTCCTTCTCTCTCTCTTTTTTTTAAAGGTCAAGGCGCTGGGGATGTAGCTCAGTGGTAAAGCACCCCTAAATTTCACTACTTCCCCCACAAAAATAACTAAAAACAAGAAGCTCCAACACATATTTATTATTTGTGTCTATAGACAGATACCAAAATGATCAGTCACAAGAGATAAAAATGGATGTAGTTTTGTATAAAATATTTGAACCTTTTTTTAAAAAAAGAGAAAATCAATTTTACTCATTTTTTAAACTGATTTTTGTGCTTCTGACACTTAGTAGTGTATGTGGTGCTGGGGTTTGCAGCTGGTCCTCATGCTTGCCAAGCATATACTCTAACTGCTGAGCAACCTCCCCAGTCCAAACATTTGAACTCTTTAAGCCATGCTCAAACCATATCTAAGCTTGATAAAAGTAAAAATTTAAAAATTACTAGCAAAGATGAAAAGAGGACATTGGAGGTGACGGAGCAAAAGGCTATTGGATGACTGATGGGAGGGTAGCGTATACAGCATGGACACACAGGCAGATGGAGGGATAGTTCAAAGTTTCATCATGCTATGCAGAACAGCACTTGGCTTGAAACATGAATTTAGTTTTTGTTTTTGAGTTTTCCAAGCTGGCCTCAGGTAAGTAAAAGGACATGATGTGACCTGGAGGATAGAGGGAAGGGACAGGGGAGAAAGAAGGGACAGTAAAGGCAAAGGCAACAGGGTAATTTCTCTAATGGGAAACTTCTTTACATTTTTCTTTTAGTTTTTATTTCTTGAAATGGGAGGGGATTACTCTCTGTTCTAGGGGAAGTGAACTGCAGGGGCTGGGGAGGAAGTTTCAAATCACGTTTCATTGCTGGCTGAGGCCCTGCTGAGTGGGAGGCAGGAAGGCTGTCACATGCCTCAAGTCTCTGATGCCACAGAGTGCTCCTAGCACCTTGTGGAAGGACAGAGAGCTGGCCCTCCTCGACTGGAGAAGAAGGCAGGGTCTGATACCCGCCCTCTGCGCAGGGGCAGGAGAATGGCTTAGTATCTTATGTTGGTCCAAGAAGTCCAAGACCACACGGAAACCAGCACTCCAAGCCCACAGCTGCTGGAGGGGCAGGAGTGCCCGAGAAAGGACGGGGCTCTTCCATCCCCCTTGCCCCTCACACTTGTCCCTGCCATAGGACACCTTGCCACAGACACCTCTGTCTTCATGGCTTTCTGGAAAAACCTCGTGTGGGGCTTGCCCAGGTGAGCCGGGGTTTACTGATGGCCACTTGCAGGTTTTTGGAGGAACTCTTCCCAGCGGACTTCTTCTCCCACCCCACCAAGAACATTTGCACGGGGGCTGAAGTGGTGCTCAGTGGTTACAGCGCTTGCCTGGCATGCGCAAGTACTTTGGTTCCGAACCTCAGCACCATGTACACAATGAAGTGTCTGAGCAACGAAAGTCCATGAAAAACTAAATAAAATTGATTCTGTCTTCCTCTCTCTCTCTCACTTTTTCACAGAGGCAGAAGACTGGGGGCAGGAAATGGGGAGACCTGAACCTGCTGTCCTCTCCTGAAACCTGGAGTCCTCTTCCCAGACCTGGCCACTGTCAGGGCCAGCATGTGAAAGGCTGGGCACCCAAGACGGCCCCAGCGATTGCCTCCTGCACAGGCCTCCTTGGGGTGCCCGTAGGTGGTGATGAGCACCCGCCCTGATTGGGGTGATCATGGTAGTCAGCGCTGGCGGAAGCTGGTTTTCCTCTTTCCAAATCTCCAAGTCCCTGTGGAGGTGCCCCACGCATCATGGTGAGGGTCTCTGACCCTCTAACGCATGTGGCTTTGGGAGCAGTTGCCCTTTTGAGAGTCCAAGGGGAAGTGAGCAGCTGAGAACCTGGGGACTGGGGCGCTGTGACGGGCTTTGGTCTGTGTACACCACTGCGCAGGTGTGATTCAGCCCCGAGGAAGCCACTTCCTCATCTGCACAGTGGGAAAGACAGCAGGTCCACCGGCAGGACACCGTGAAGGGGACAGCAGAGGCTTCAGCGCGCTTAGTACCCATCCTGTGGGGTTCAAGTGCAGCATAGAAGGCAGCGCCCAGCTGATGGAGGTGGGCAGGAGGGGCCCAGCAAGGACGCATGGCACTTGTCTCTGTCCCTCCAGAACCCCTTTCCTCCCACCTCCCCGCGGAGTCCAGAGACCTCTGTCCCTTCTGCTGGGCCCAGGTATGGGAAAGCGTCAGTGGGAGCCACATTCCCCTGTTGGCATTGGGGCCAGAATGTGGCTGGGCTTGGGTGAGTGGGGTGGGAGGCAGGGCGGGCCCTGTGGAGCGTCTGTGCCGAGGCCCTGGGCAGGCCACTCTGGGGTGCCTTCCTCTTGGTGTTTGCCAGAGGTGGGGTGCAGGCAGAGGGGGGGCTCTCACCCCAACTCTAGATGTGAGAAGCCCGTGAGAGTACGCTGTCCGTCTAGCTGCACCTCCCCTGCAGGTCATCCCTTCATTGCTGTCATTTGGGGACAGCAATGAGTCACAGCATGGGCCCTTGGGCCTATTCACCTCCTCTGCCCCCGCCAAGGCCAGGCCTAGCCTGTAGAGCCCCTTGGTCCTTCCAGACTCTATCCTGCTGGGGACCCTGGAAGTGGCGGTCGGAGGAGGGGGCTTGAGAGATTAAGGCAAGAGTGTGAGGATGTGGGGGCTGAAGACACCCAGGAGGCGGGCAGGTGTGGGGACAGCTCCTGGAGGAGGTGGCACGCGGGCACGGCAGGGTGCGAGCTGGGTAGCCCTTCCTCATCATCTTTACCAAGACTCAGGGTTTGCCAAGCTGGGCGATTTGTGCTTGATGCTTGGGGACAGCCACACTCCTCATTCCAGGACGAATGTCCTGTGTGATCCACAAGGTCGTCACCAACGATAGCCGCAGAAATTGGGGGCCACCAGGGCCAGACACTGAAGCGGCGCCCAGTGAGCCTCCGCCTGTCCTTGCTACGGGCCGCGAGCTGTTCTAACTCAGCCTCTGCCTCTGTTCCACCTCGGTGCACCACGCCCTTGGGTGCATGAGGAAGGCGGGAGCAGGGGCCGGAAGGATGGGTGTGGCTGCAGGAAGGAGGGGTGTGGCTGCAGGAAGGAGAGGGTGTGGCTGCAGGGGCAGGAAGGAGGGGGTGTGGCTGCAGGAAGGAGAGGGTGTGGCTGCAGGGGCAGGAAGGAGGGAGTGTGGCTAAGGCTGCAGGGGCAGGAAGGAGGGGGTGTGGCTGCAGGAAGGAGGGGGTGTGGCTGCAGAGCAGGGTGCTGGGGGCACCGTCTGGTTGGTGTTCCGGCTAAGTCTCGTGTCCTCTTGTGGCCTTGAGGTCTCCAACCCTCCCCGAAGTCCTGTCCCCCGGGGGAGGGACGCTGCTCAGGCATGGTCACCCAAGTCCGGGCACTGGGACAACCCCAGGGTCTGGTCCAAGGTCCCCGAAGCACTCAGGAGGGCTTTGCGGGAACGGCCTCCTTCCCGAAGGATGGTTTACCAGGAAGGGCTGATTGACAGGTAGCTGTGGCCAACCAGAAAGCAAAGTCTCAATCCAAGTTCACGGCAGGGGGACAGGAGGGTGGTTACTGAATAAGTACAAGGGGAATAGCCATCATCTGCCAGGGCTAGAAACTTCAGGATCATTTCAGACTTTTCCACAACTGCAGCGGGTACCTCCTGAGCCCCCTGAACCAAGTTCTCCCACCCTCCCAACTGGAAGCAGGACTGACAATCTGCAGGCACAGGGACAGAGGCCACGCACTCGAGCCAGCTCTTGGGTCCATACTCCCGAACCACCCCAGCCCCCACACACAGCTGGGCTGAGCCACCTTGGCTCGGCCAATGGAGGCCCTTCCTGGAATCTCTTCCTGGCCAGGGATCCCTCACCAGTGACACTACCCAGGCAGGTTGGGCTGATGGCTGGGATTCCCTGATGCTGCTCAGATACCGTTGGAGCTTTCAGTACTAATGAAATCATTCTTGTGCATGTGACATGTCTTGGTCCCTTGCTTCCAGAGGACCCTATTTTGGTTTGACTTGAGGCATGACAGAGCACTGGAACTGGAATCCATACCTTCCTGCTGTGTGATTTTGGGCAAATCATTTAACCTTTCTGTGCCTAAGATTCCTCATGTAAATAGTATAGACCTGCTATAGTTTGGATCTTAAGTGTCCCCCAAAGGCCATGTGTTACAGGCTTGCTCTCCATCCCATAGTGCTTTGGGGAGGTTGTGGAACCTTTGGAAGGCAGAGCCTAGTGGAAGTTAAGTTCTTGGGGTGTGCCATTGAAAGGGTGTTGGCATACTTTTTCCTCTCTCTCCTTTCCAGTTGCCACGGGGTGAAAGGGCCTCTTCTGCCATGCCCTCCCACCCCTGGGCTCTGTGCTGCCACCAGCCCAGAGCAAGAGGGGCAATCAACCACGAACTAAAACCTCTGAAACCATGAGCCAAAATAAACTTTTTTGCTCATTAAGTTGATTATCTGTGGTATTTTGTAACAAGGATGGAAAGCTGGCTAACACAGGACAGATAAAGTTGTCCCAGGGATTAAATGAAGAGGTAAAGTGTTAGAGCAGCATGGGACGTCCAGTGGCACTGCCGGCTGTCCTAGCAGGTTCCTGTTGAACATGTGCTGCTGAAGGAGCCCCAGCAGCTAAACACCCTGCGCGTCTTGGACCTCTCTGGGTGCCGTGGAGAAAGCCTGTGCTGCCCAGGTACCCATGCGAGAGAGGTCCCAGCTCCGAGCCTCAGTGTCTGCCTGCAGCACACCAGCTTCCACAAGCTGCCACAGCTGGGCACTCTGAAGACAGAACAAAGGCCATTGAACTGTGCAGAGACTAGGGAAAATCACTTCAAATCTGTTTTTCCAAATCCCGCTACTTTAAATGCCCTGGGTGGATGCCCACGTGTGCAGGGACTTTCAGCAGGGCCAGAGACGCTTTGTCTCCTTCAAAGGCCCCATTGTGACCCCACACCGGCCCCAATTGATTGCTGAAACAACAAGCCCTTGTGTGGGCCCCAAGGCCGGCTCGCTGCAGCCCACGGCTGGCAGCGCGGACCACTGTGGCTGTGAGGTCGGTGCGGGAGGCCGCCCACCCTCCACCAGGGCTGCCTTGAAGGAGCAGCGCTTGGCCCTGCAGGGCTTGGAGGAGAGCCGGTGTTTGGAGTTTGGTTCTAGGATGCTGAGGAAGGCTGGACCTCGCTAGACGTGGGCCTTCTCCAGAAAGGGAGATCCATGGGGACCTACTGTGTGAGAAGCACAGGCTGGGAGGTTGGTTTCCAGGGGAGATGGATGGCATGGGGTCTGCAGGGGGAAGGTCGCCAGGAGGATGCCCTAGGAGGTGCCCATGAGCAAGGGGGCCGCACCAGCGAGGTCATGGGTGTGGATTTGATCCACAGCTGCCTCTCATGTCCCCTCCCAGGATGCAGGCCCTGCCTGCACGTCCTCCACACGTAATCGGGAGCCCAGCCTTTCTGGCCTGAGTCATGCTGGGGCACTGACACCGAACCAAACACCGACTCCACCCCTGAAGCCCTGGATGCTGGCATCTGTCCCCCAGGTCTGCTCTCCTGTCACTCTCAGGCTGGAGGACAGACTTGCTGAGCACAGGTGGCCAGAGCTGCCCTGGGGCACAGGGTCCCACTCACTCATGCAGCCGTATCCTCAGGTCACCTGGCCAGGTACTGAATGATCACGTGTCCAGGGGGCTGATCTGGGGAGAAGGAGGCCTCAGGTCAGTCCCGTGACTCTTTCTCCGCTGGGTCCACACTTTGGTGGGAATGACAGTGTGTCATGTGAAGCTCTGGGAACTTCAGCTCCTCCTGGTCACATCATAGACAAGAGTGGCTTCTTAATCTTTTCTTAGGCCCATGGAAGGACGTAGCTCTTTTCTCGGAGCTTAATATACCCAGGTTTTCATCTCCTTCTCAAAGCATCTGCGGAACTGGAGGCTGCAAAGTGGAGACCAGGGGCCGCCTGGCCTGGCCTTGTCGTGGCTCTGCTCAGGGCAGCCAGCCCCTCTGGAGAAGAAGAGTCCAGGGCCTGTGCTAGGACCGGGCAGAGGTCTGGGGCTGTCCCTAAGCCCAGCTCCATTGCTCTTTGCAGGCCCCATGTCACCAGAAGTTCTCACTGTGGCTCCCCCAACCCCCTGCCCCACCTTCAGTACTGGAGATTGAACCCTGGGTGCTCTACCACTGAGCCACGCTCCAGCCCTTTAACATTTTATTTTGAGACAGGGTCTCACTAAGTTGCTTAGGGCCTCGTTAAATTGCCTAGGCTGGAACTGGCGATTCTCCTTTCTCAGCCTCCCAAGTCACTGGGATTACAGGCATGCGCCACCACCGCACCTGGCTTCATTGTCTGTCACTTCTCCAGAGGCCAGATCTGCACAAGGACAGGTCTCGGCAGCCTAAGGGAGCAATCAAGCTCAGGGCCCCAGGGCTGGAAGGGGCTGGGCTGGCTCCAGTTCTGCTACAGTTCTCCAGCTGCCATCAGTGACTTTCCTCACCCTTGGGGTGACACAGTGGCCATCTCCTGTGGCCACTGGGAGGATGACAGGAGGGCGTGTGTGTATATGTAAGGTAGCGATGTGGTGCCTGACCGAAGGCAAGAACTTTAAAGATGGCTGCGCAGGTGTTCGTGGGCTCCTTTGGGTGTTGGTGCAGGGTCTACACAAGGGCATGTCCCAGAGGACCCTCTCCTGCCCTTGGCCCACATGCAAAGATGTGAATAGCGCCAGCCACAAGAGGCCTGGGACCAGACACCACCCCATCCTGGAGGGCCCAGGTGGTGCTCAGTCAGTGCCCATCCCTGGGGGTCCTAGTTCCTCTAGGCTTGCCCAGGACCTATCTTAAATGCCCCCCACCCCATGCCTCCCTCCCCAGGCATCATCGTGGGTTCTCAGAGGAGTGGTGCCCTTAGTGGGCACAGCTGCCAGGCAGCTGGCGTTTGCACCTGTACACGTGGGGCATCTGGGTACAGAGGAGCTGAGCCCGGCCGCAGGAGTTGGAGGTGGGGCACTGGGCGGGGTAGGTCAGAGTGCAGGGACTGGAAGAGCAAGATCAGGGGTGGGCATCTCGGGGGCTGCATGAGATGAAATCATGCCCACCCCATTCATGCCAATTCAGATAATGCAGTTCGAACAGAAACGAAGCTGCCAATTTTGGGAGGGAGGTGGGGGTGGGGGGTCACCAGAGGTGCTTAACCACTGAGCCACACCCCCAGCCCTTTTTATTTTTTATTTTGAGACAGAGTCTCTCTAAGTTGCTGAGGGCCTCCCTAAGTTGCTGAGGCTGGCTTTGAACTTGTGATTCTTCTGTCTCAGCCTCCCCACCCCTGAGCTGCTGGGATTACAGGTGTGAGCCACTGCACTGGGTCTGAAGCTGGAAGCTTTTCAAATGACTCAGGATAGGAATGAGAAAGTTTATCAGAGACTCACCTGTGAAGTCGTTGAGTAATTAGGGCTTATATTTAGGGAAAAGGGAAATGATCATGTCAAAGTTTCTTTAAACAATTAAAAATTTTAAACAGGAGCTGGAGTGGTGGCTCCGTGGTTCTGGTGCTTGCCTGGCGTGCGCGAGTACAAACCCCAGCACCACGTACAGAACAAAGTCTCCGAGCAACGAAGGCCACATGAAAAACTAAATAAAAATGGATTGTCTCTGTCTCTCTCTCACTGTCCCTCTCTTAAAAAAATTTTTTTTTTATTTTAAACACTGAGAAAACTTTGGGAAACTCCCTTTCTCCCTTAAGCCAAAATGAACCTCATTTGCATCCTATTTTGGGGTTAGTGACAGTTTTGTTGAACAAATGAGACTTACCCCAATCAATACTCAATTCCAAATTTGGTAAACAAACTTCCTATCATTTCTTAATTTGTAGTTCAGCTTTTTTTTAAAAAAATTTTTTAAGAGAGAAGGATGGTGAGAGAGAGAGGAGAGAGAGAATCAATTTTATTCAGTTTTTCATGTGGCTTTCATTGCTCTGAGACTTCGTTGGTGCTGGGGTTTGAACTCGCGTTCTCTTGCATGCCAGGCAAGCATTAATAACTGCTGAGCTACTGCTCACCCCAGTAGTTTAGCTTTTTAAGATAAAACCCCAGCCAAACCTTTGGAACATGACTTATAAAATTTTGGTTGAGTTCTGTGTACTTGCTACAAGTGACCAGTTTTTGGTATCAGTGATCCTGAGGTCTCATCTCTGCAATGTTATTCACTCTTTTTTCTTTTTGTCTTTTTTAAAGAGAGAGAGGGACAGTGAGAGAGAGGAAAAGAGAGAATTAATTTTATTTAGTTTTTCTATGTGGCTTTCATTGCTCCAACACTTCGTGTACATGGTGCTGGGGTTTGAACCCACGTCCTCATGCACGCCAGGCAAGCCCCATAACTGCCAGGCCACTGCTCCAGCCCCTGTCATTCACTCTTGATCCTTGGGGTCAAGGGACCTTCATAAGGGGAGCTGGGCTTCCAGATTCCTAAATTGGTGTCCTTCTTCCTAATCATACACTGTCAGCCCAGATATCTCATGACCGAAACCTGGCGTCCACCACTTGACTCCGTACATCCCTTCAACTCTGAAGCCGGGTCCCCTTTCTCCCCATGAAGTGGCCGGAGGACATTTTAAAACCAGTCGATTATCCATGGCACTAACTGGAACAGCACAGAGCGCATAGCCCAGAACATTTCGGATCAGCTTTACAGAGAGTGAGAGGAAACTTCGACAGCTAGTTTTCTTTGGGTGTAAGGAAATTCTAATGAGCCCGGACTACTGTGTCTGTGGGGAATGGGGTCCCAGACTGGCACTTGAGTTTGCAGAGGACTCTGGGAGGGTGGGGAAGTGCAGAGCTCTGAGATGGCAACGGCTGAGCATGGACGGAATACCTGAACTGTCCCCTGACATTCAGATGAAGTGAAAGGACCCAAGCCAACAGGATGGGGTTCCCAGCATGGGACAATTCAAAACAAAGCCCCCCAAAACATCCACGGAGGTACTGAACATAAAGGCACTTTATAAAGTATTTCAAAGGGTCATCATCTTCCACTGGGGACATCTGGACATATCTGTCAGGTGAGTTTCAGTCCCTGAGACAGAGTATCCGTGAAGACTCAGACGCACGTCAGGAATTGGGTGATTCACAGAGCCCGTGTGCAGTTCCAACAGGCAGGTCTCAAGGTGGGCCCGGGGCCAGCGGGGGATCTTATCTTGTTGCCTTCTGAGCTCCCCACGCCCCACCCCCATGGCCCTTCCACAGCCAGGAAGAGACCCAGGAAAGACAGCTCAGTACTTGGAGGTTAAACAGCAAGCGCCCTCGCCCTGTGGGGAGGGTGTATGGGAAGGTAAACTTGACACCCGTGGGAAACAGTGTTGTTTTTTTTTTTCTTTTTGGTTTATCTTTTTTTTCCCCCACCCGGAGCGCAATTCTGCATTCTAGACAGTTATGCTGGAAGATGGGCTGATCCGCCAACACCGGCAGGGTCCGGCTCAAGTCCTGCTGCTTTATGAAGACTTCCATCTAATTAAAGAGAACACGGCATGGACCACGTAGAGCAGCGTGGCCACGTAGGCGAACACCTGGAACCCAGAGAAAGCGCCGTTAGTGGGGGGTGCGCAGAGGGGGAGAGGCAGGGCGGCCCACGCTGCCTGGAGCACTCACAGGGCACTTGGGGGTGACGGACCCCCAGCACGTGGGCTGCCGCTGCCTCTGTCACTCACTCACACACATCCTTCCCTGCTGAGCCCTGTGCACCCCAAATCCTCTTTGCACCCCAAATCCTCTTTGCACAGAGCCCCAGGGGACCTAACTAAAGATCGTAGTGTGCATGACCCAATGGCACGGTGGGGTCAGCTGCCTTTCCCTCCAATGAAAGCATCCAGGATGGATCCAGGGCAACTCTCCCCACCCACGTGAAGACCAGCGTGCTCAGGCTCTGACGGTGGCTGCACTATGAGATCATGAAGACGTGGGTTTGCTGGCCCTGGTTCAGGTCTCCATGCTACCTGGACATCCCCAGACCCCGTCGGACTCTTATGTCCCAGGCATTCGAAGGAGTGCAGGTCAGGAAAGGGAAGAGGGAGGTCTAGCGTTTGTCAAAAGGAAGGGGCTCACTGGGATAATGGGACCAGCCATTTGGGCTCTGGGAGCAAAGGCCCTGGGAGTGTAGCGGTGGTCACTGGTGACCTGCTGTGTCACTCGGGCACTGTGTGCTCCTACCCCTCCTCCCGAAGGCTTACCTGCCCCCAAAGTTCGACAGCTGCACCTGGTTTTTAACCTTGGGCAAGAGGCCAAGAGTTTCCAGCCCAGGCACAAGATTTAGGGCGGCTACGCTTCTGTGACTCTCGAAAATGCCATAAACAGCAGCCATCGCCGTGCCTGCTCTCTCCCTGCCCCTACGCATGGCCGGACACTTCGCCCTCATTGGCCAGAGGTGACGAGTAAGATGAGTTACTTAATAACAAATTTAAGAGAATTAGTCGGGGCCCTCCTGAGTCTGAAGGGAACGGTCACAGGGGAGTGAGCAGCCCCTCCAAGCCACCTGTGCCCATGGGGTGGGACTTGCAGGCCGGTGAGAACCTTAGTCACAAGCACCTCGGAAGTCCCCACAGTAACAGGAAATGGAGACTTATTTTGCAAATGAGGTGGAGAAATGGTACACTGAAGGCATTTAGAGCCGGGAACAGGAGGGACACGTTTTGGCTTTCAGAGACTCTGCCATTATTGCCCACTGCGGTAAGAGCTAGAAACATCTGGATTTCTCCAGAAATTTCCAGCTCCCTTCAGTCAACTCCCACTAATCGTGTTTGGCAAAGAAGTTCTGCCACCAGCAAATGAGATGGGGAAGAAGCTCAGCTTGTGAGACAGGTCTTAATCGGGAGCCACACAGAAGCCCCTAAGGAAGACTGGAAAACTCCCCAGGCAGCCAGCTGGAGACTCTCCGAGGGGCTTGCTGTGGTTGGGAGGGGTCTGGGATTAAACCCTGCGGAAGGATGGCTCCCTCTGCCCCAGGCACTGACACAGTGGCTATTTTCATTGAATTGTCATGATTGCATTGAAGCTGATTTGCATTTTGCCTTAATGATTAGCACCTCTGCCTGCTGAGAGCGCTCTGGGCTCCATTCCAGCACTCCTGACTCTTCCTGGGCATGCCCATGTCTATCCAATTCCATCAACAAAAGGTGGGGACATAAGCAAACGTGGGATGGAGAAATAGACGGTTCCCACAGTGGAACACCATACAGCAATGAGGAAAATCAATCTACATCTATACTCAACCACGAGATGAGTCTCACAAGCACCAGGCTGAGAGAACACAGCCAGGAGTAAAAGAATATACCCAGTATAACCCCTCTCCTAGGAGGCTCAAGGCAGGCAATACTGAACTGCTGCTAGAAGTCAGAGACTGTCGGCAGAGGTGCACCGTGAGGGTGGCAGGGCAAGAGGGGTATTTCTGGAAGCTTTTTCTCTGTTGGGTCCTGTTTCTTAATCTGAATGCTAGCTCTACAGGGGAACTTGCTCTCCGAGTGTGTGCTGCCTTTTAACAAAAAGAAAACAAACAAACAAACAAAAACAAAACAGCGGCAATACCGCAGAGCCCGGAGGTTCTCAACTGGAGTCCTGCCTCATAGGCAGGCGTTTCTTCACGGGACCTGGAGTTTTCCATTAAGCGCTGACCCGTGAGCCAGAACCCGTGTATGTTTTGCTACCATTGTCAAAAATGATTTTATGAGAACTGTCAAACTTTGCTGATGTGTGTTAAGACAGAAAGCTTCTGGGGTTGGGACAGGGATGGGTAGGAGGTGCCTCCCGGGGAAGGAGGAGCGACCAAGATGCGGCCCCACTGCGCTCCTGCTTAGAAACTGGCCGCGTTAGGTGATGTTCCCACACTGGGGGACACTTCAGGGGGAACCAGGGACCTTGAGGGGGCCATGTTTAGGGAACTGGCTGTGGGCTGGGAGCTTAAGGGGAACCAGGGACTTCCCTGGGGCAGGGGACTGACCCACGGGGATGAGGAACCTTTTCACCATTTCCCATCTCAAAGCCTGCCAACGCCCAGCCCCTCAGGCTTCTCTTTGCCTCTGCTCCACCCCTTTCAAAAGGAGGAAGACCCAGGTTGGGCCACTGGAGGTGACATCCAGGGCTATTACCACATTCTGCCTCAGGATTTGCATGACCTAGAAATGCGAGGAGTTCTATTTCTGAAACCTGTTCTTCTTTTTGGACTCCGTCGCAAGTGAGTGCATGGGCCCAAGGACACACATGTGCAGAAAACCTTCTGAGAAACTTTCTCTCTTTCTCCCTGACACTGAAAGAAAATCTGGGGGCTGGAGCAGTGGCTCAGCGTTTAGAGCGCTTGCTGGGCATGCAGGAGGACCCGGGTTTGAACCCCAGCACCACGTACACAGCTAGGTGTTGGAGATGTAAAGGCCAGATGGAAAAATGAATGAAGCTGATTCTGTCTTCTCTCTCTCTCTCTTTCTCCCTTTCTCTTAAAAATAAAATAAAATATAATCTGTTCCTGACCTCAGTGCCCCCTGACCCTAACCTTATGGTTCAGTGGACAACCCTGCAGCAGGGTCAGAAGACCCCAAGTGGCTAGAGGAACTGCTCCAAACTGGTGCCAGGAGCATGGGTGGCCGAACGCGTGGCCATGGAGTCCCCAAGTTCACTCTGCCCTGCACAGACATACGTCATAGGGTTTTTTAAAGAAGACTGTCCGAGATCAGACCCGGGGTCCCCAGATGCCTGCCTGCTACGGGCCAGGCCGGGTGGCCCTGACCTGGCCACAAGGGGTGTCTCCAGCACAGCCCTTCCCTTCGCAGGGCACTTAGCTTCTTGGATGATGAGGGAAGATCTGACTTCCCTCCGAGGCTGGAGCCCTAGGACAGCCAGCTGCCTTGGGCAGCCCGGGCTCAGCACCGCTGCTGCTCGTGGGCATCCCTGGGCAGCCCCGGCTCAGCTGCTCGTGGGCATCCCTGGGCAGCCCCAGCTCAGCTGCTCGTGGGCAGGCGCAGGCGCAGGTGCGGGCTTACCACCGCCGCGATGTTCTCGTGGTAATGCTTGTAGATGAAGCCATCCTGCATGAAGATGGTGGCCAGGGCTTCCAGGACTGCAGCGCTGAGGTAGAACAGGGAGGCCACGCATTGGTAGGCTGCATCCTGGGGGTCAGAAAGGGCGCGCATCAGAGAGATGGGGCTGAAAAGAACTGCGCTTCCATCCACCTGTCCCCTCCGGGTCCCTGCCCATCTGCTGATGCTTCCTTTGACTCCACCCCGTCACTCCCAGCCTGACACAGAGGCCCTGTGACCTGGCTTGGGGACCAGAGAGCACTCAGATGGAGAAGGGGTGCTGCTTGCCCTTCAGGTGGGGTCCAGCGGGAAGCTGGGGACAGTTTAGGGCTAATGGGTAGAAACCAGTCTGGGCCTGGGACGTGTCATACGTGGTCACAGTCCTGGTATGCATGTGGACTCCTTGGCCAGTGTGGCTGAGCAAGGACAAGGCTATTTCCATTGTGTGTGTGTGTGTGTGTGTGTGTTTGGTTTTATTTATTTGTTTAAAAAATTTTTTGGGGGATCCTGGTATATTTCAAAGACAAAAAAACAACAGCCCTCAAACACTGCTTTGTATGGTCATTTGGAAGTGATTTCAAAAGTCTACGTAGGAGGCCTCTTGAGAGAACGGCCACAGAGCCCCACCGCCCTCCTCCAGTCAGGAGGCATCCTGGGCAGGAAAGCGCCTCTTCTCCAAGGCCTCCGGAGTGGGCCTGACACAGAACAAAGGCCACCTGCCATGCATGTCTCCAAATCCTTTCTGGCAGCCCTGCTTGGGAGGCAGTGGCTGGGGAGCCCTGTAGGGGGCAGGGGGCCAGCCACTGGGAAGGCTGCTCTGCTGGGTGGTGGAAGGTGCAGGCAGCAGGGGTGGGGCCGCTGGTTATGGGAGAAGGAACTGAACAGTCCAAGAGCATCAGAGGCACCAACATCAACCTCTGCGTCCACCTCTGACCCTCCCAGCTGCAGGGAGCCCTGGCTGCCCCGCTGAGACTGGGCCAGCTCAGCCTTGGAATGTGCTGGGAAACATCTACAGGGCAGTCCCACCCTGTCCTGGAGAAGCCAGCCTCCCCGGGCATGGGTCCAACGCTGCTCCCCCACCAAACACCCTGGGCTGCGACTCACCAGAGTGACCCAGGAAGACTCTCCGCCGTGGGCGCCAAGGATGTACAGGACCAACAGGGCAGCGGTAGCCACAAAGCAAAATACAGACACGAACATCACCCAGCCCTGGACCAGGGCCAGGGGCACCAGGGAGGAGGCGATCAGGATCCACACCAGGCCCCCGAAGATCTGCAGGGAGAGGGCAGGACAGGGCATGCTCAGGTCAAAGGAGCACACAAGTCCCAGGTGCAGCCCCAGCAGCCACACGGGGAGCCTAGGGGTGCAGAGACAAGGAAAGAAGGAGGCAAAGAGAGCTGGGCGGGCATTTTCCTCACCAAAACGGACTCCCCCCCCTCCCCCCAGTCCCAGGCTAGATCTCCAATCTCAGTCATTCCAATTCCCTGCAGTCCTTCTTTGTCTTTTCTTTTTTCTTTCTTTATTTTTTTTTAAGAGAGAGAGAGAGGGACAGTGAGAGTAGAGAGAGAATCAATTTTATTTAGTTTTTCATGTGGCTTTTGTTGCTCTGACACCGTTGTGTATGTAGGGCTGGGGTTTGAACCCACATCCTTGCGAATGCCAGGCAAACGCCATAACCACCGAGCCACCGCTGCAGCCCTGTTTTTCTTTTTTCAAAATACAAGTTTAATTTTTTTTTTAATTTAACAAGCCTTATATCACACTGGTATGCCAGGCATTGTCAGAAGATCTTTACAAATGTTAGCTCAGTTAAGTCTCACGATGACACTCTGAGTGAAGGACTGACCCATTTGTCAGATGGGGAAATTGAGGCACGTGGAACCAATTTGTCATTCCAAAAAAGAACTTGCGACATCCAGCACTATCATGAGAAGGGCTGCCTGAGAGTCTATCCTTCCCATTTGCGTTGACACGGAAATATCCTTTCTTTTTTGAAATGGTTACAACCAGTTGATTCTTGTTGGTCTTGCCAAAGCAAAGTAGCTGCACTGCTTTCAGCTTTTCTCTCTCTCTCTCTCTCTCTCTCGTTCTCTCTCTTTTTAGATTTGACCCCTTGTATCTCCAAGTTCAAGAAGTTGCTCTGTTGGAACTGGGGGTGGAATGGACAGGTCAGTCCTGTCTCCCTGGATGGCTGAGGACAATGTAGAGGCAGCATACCCTAGGGTCAGCCAGAGGACATCCCAGCTGATGTCCCCAGTGTCAGTGAGCGCCTGCTTTCAGACGGGAGTAGAAGGACAGATACAGCAGCCAGTCACACTCTCAGGGGCCCAGACACTCAATCCCGAGCTGGGGTTTTCTCTACCTCTCCTTGATCCTCTTTCGCCCAGTGGGAATCAGCTCAGCCTCATCCACCTGACCCCTCCCCCCAGGTAAGGACTGGACCGGGACACCTGTGGAGACGGCTCTGCAGGCAGAGGTCTCCAAGGCTCTCTGAGCTTGGCCCCATCTTCTGAGCACCTGGGGCTGAGCTCCCGGTCCTGCATCTGGAGCAGTGAGAACTCACCTGGGGTCTTGAACTGCTCTGCATGGACCTGGTGCCCACCTGCTGGGTAAGAACTACCATTGTCCTACGTGTGTCCCCAGAGCCTCTTGACGGGGGAATATTAGGAGAGTATCACATTTTGGAAGAAAAATCAATGCAACGAAATGTCTGGATTTGGGGCTGGAGCCGTGGCTCAGTGGTTACGGTGCTTGTCCGGCATGCATGAGTACACGAGTTCAAACCCCAGCACCACGTACACAACGAAGTCTTGGAGCAACAAAAGCCACATGAAAAACTAAATAAAATTGATTCTCTCTCTCTCTCTCACTGTCTCTCTCTTAAAAAAAAAAAAAAGAAAGAAAAAGAAATGAAAAGAAATTACTTGATTTAGCAAAACCAAGTTGTTCTGAATGAATCAGCTATGAGCCTCCCTGACCAGAAAACTTCCTGCACCAATGGATTCTAGAGCTTAAGACATGCAGCAGAGCCAGGCATGGTGGCACATGCCTGTCATCCCAGCAGCTCAGGAGGTTGAGGCAGGAGGATCACAAGTTTAAGGCCAGCCTCAGCAACTTAGCAAGACCCTAAGCAACTTAGCAAAACCCTGTCTCAAAATAAAAAATTTAAAAGGGCTGGGAATGTGGCTCAGTGGTTCAGTGCCCTGGGTTCAATCCCTGGCACCAAAACAAATAAACAAAAAGTTAGAGAAGACATGTATCAGAGCCAGTAGCACACACTGTACCTCAAAAAAAAAAAAAAATCCACATTCCGCCACAGAATGAGATGTGCGTGTAGATATCATATTGTATTTAAGATCGAACAGATTACTTGGCCTTTCCCACAATGACAATGACCAAGGAACATGAACACATCAAAGGCTACGCAGGACTCGGATTAGGAGGCAAAAGAGCATGGTGTGGAGGAACGAGGGGGTCGATCAGGTATGTCCAGCTGGCAGCAGACAGAGACATCAGCCTGGGTCACCACCACCCACCCCGGGGTTGGTGACCTTGTGATCATCCGAGGAGCTCATTCTAAGACAGGTTCCTTGTCTTGTGCTCTCAGGGAGTCCTGCACCCCTCCTCTGTAGCCCTCAGCTGGAACAGAGGCTATGTGGTTAGACACAGCACCTTCCCTGACCAGGTGACGGTGGGAAGGAAGTCCCCAGGCCCATAGCAGCTGACTCTAGGGGACCGTGGGAGGACAGCCCAGCCATTCCTCCTGGGGTTAGTTAACTGGTTGGCCTTCAGTCTCCTGGTGGGTGGCTGTGGCTAAACTCAAGTGACTTATGAACCAAGCCCCAAAGGGGCACCTTGGGTCACCATGGTGGG
This sequence comes from Aplodontia rufa, assembly GCA_004027875.1. Classification (NCBI taxonomy): domain Eukaryota; kingdom Metazoa; phylum Chordata; class Mammalia; order Rodentia; family Aplodontiidae; genus Aplodontia; species Aplodontia rufa. The sequence continues at coordinate 16,128 of PVKS010020381.1, read as the reverse complement.
GAGCACCCCCTCTGGAACCGTGGGGGTTGATGTCCACTGGACGCCACAGCAGGAAGAGCTCTCCGTCACTCTCTTCAGTTTTTCTGACTCATGCAAGAAGAGCTCAGGGTACAGCTGGGTGCCCAGGTCCTCACTTTTATGTTTCTGGTAGCAATACTGTAATACTCAAGGCAAATGAGCTCACAGGTGGCACCTGCGAGCGGCAGGCAGCAACGGCTCTCGGGTCCGGGTCTGAGTGGTTTTGCTTCACCGCTTTCAGCTGGATTCTTCCGTGTGTGTCCCGGGAAGGGACTCGTGGTTGGCAATCAAGGCAGGACAACCGAGCGGAAGTCAGAGCGGAGGAACCAGGTCTCACCAAGGTCCCTCTTGTGTATGCACCTTGCTGGACACAAGCTTGGGCTCTGAGCTCACAGCAGCCAGCAGAAGGCAGCTTTGGGACCCAGCCACACTCTGCCTTGGGTTTGCTTTCCGGTCTGGTGAAGATCGTGTCCGGCTTCCTGGGAAACACATTCTCCCTCTCCATCTCTCTCTCTTGCACACACACATGCAGATTCCTGGAGTCTGCAGCCTGAACCCCCGTCCACGGCTGACCATAGACCAAAGCCCAGCCTGTGCTTGACCCCTGCGCACCTCACGACTCTGCCCTGCTCTGGGTCACCGCATCTTACAAACGGGCACTGTTAAAGAGCAGGCTGACTTTTTATTTATTGTTTATCTATAGCAATGGGTTTCATAGTGAGATGGTGGGAGAAAGTCTCTTTTTTTTAAACAGCCTTAAGGGGACATAATTGAAATAGCACACAGCCCACCCAGTGAAGGCGCAGGTCATTGCTGTCTCCTACGTTCAGGTGCTCGCCACCCTCCCCACGGTCAACTTTAGAACATTTCTATCGCCGTGGGAAGAAACCCGTAACCATCAGCTCTGGCTTCCCTGCACCTCCCTAAGCAGCACCCACCTCCTTTCCATCTATAGATTTCTCCGTTCTGAACTTTCTCACGAGTGAAATCACATGATAGGGTCTTCCATTTAGCATAATGTCTTCAAGGACAGAAATTGTCTCAGGGGGACTGTCACAAAATATCTGCACTGTAGCCGTCCCCACCCTGGCCCACTCTGAACCTCACTGTTTGGGGGGGTGTCTCATCTCTCTGGAGCTCCATGGGCTCCCAGGGACATTACTGAAGGGGGGATGCTACCATCGTCCCACAACCCTGTCCCAGAATTTTAAGTCAGCACAGATGAAATTATTACAAGTCTAGGGACTTTGCAACCGGGGGACAGGCAGAGGGTCTTCCTTTGTGCCCACACTGCCCTGGCTAGGAGGTGCCCAGGGGTTGAAAAGTTGGCCTGCCACTGTCACAGAACGGAGGCCCAGGGGGCCATCTGGGCGGAGTCAGAGCAGCCCCGAGAGGACCAGGAGGAGGAAGGGAACTCAGGTAACGCAGGGCCCAGGTGAGGCTTCATTCCCAGCCAGATGCCTGGGAAACAGAGGCCGTTGCATTGCAGCCTCGCAGTGGCCTGCTGCCCCTTCTCTCTGAAGCACGGTCACTGTCAGCTGTGACAGCTATGGTAGGCAGAGGCTCCTCCCCTCTGCACATGCGGCTTTGCAACATCTGGGTCACACAGCGTCCACCCCAAATCCTAAAGGGGCTCTCCACAGGCCGGAGGCTGTGGTGAGTGATTCACCTCTTCGGCCTCCACTTCCTCTTCTGTACAGGGCAAGTGGCAGATGTCCTCTACCTTGGGGGCCGGTGTGAACTGGCTGAACCTGTGTGAAGCTTCTGGCACTGTGCCCAGCACCACCCAGTCACTGGGTAAGGCATTGCCCACCCAGGAGGCTGGCAGCCCCATGGAGACAGACACATGAGCAGCCAGGTTCAGCCGCCCCTCCCTGCCCACAGGTTCTATCTACATCCGTGGATTTCACCAGCCACGGACCAAAACTATTCAGAAAAATAGCTGGGTGCAGTGGTGCATGCCTGTAATCCCAGTGACTCAGGAGGTTAAGGCCAGTCAAGTTCAAGGTCAACCTGGACAATTTAGACCCTGTCTCAAAATAAAAAACTCAAAAGGGTTCGGGATGTTGCTCGGTGGTGAAGCACCCTGGGTTCAATCTCTAGTACCTTCCCCTACCTAAAAAATTTAGAACAATCATTTCATCTGTACTGAACATGGTAGGGCTATTTTTTTCTTGTCATTTTCCCCCAAATAATCTAACAATCATGTGCATAGCATTTACACTGTATCGGATAACATAAGTCATACAGAGATGATTTAAAGTACGAAGGAGGTTGTCTGTAAATTAAATGCAAATACTATGCCATTTTACATAGCAACTTAAGCATCCTTGGATTTTGGTACCCAGGGGTACCAAATCCCCTGATGATGATGAGAGACACATGTATAATGAGGGCTGACAGCCACCCGTCCTGAGAGTAAAGCAGCCTGAAAGCGGTGGACTTGGCTGGTTAACTGGCCAAAGGGTTGTGGAGGGGCTTTCCAGGGTAGGACAAAGTTCTGCTGAGCCCAGAGGGTGCTGGGGCAAATGCAAAGGCCTTCGGGTGACTGGGGTGTCCAGCATGAGATGGGGGCAAGGGGTGTCAGGAGATGGGCTCAGAGCAGGGTGAGCCGTGGAAGGCTGGGACACAGTGCGAATCACGGGAGCCTGAGCCCGTTCCCACCCCGTTCCACCTACTATGGGTGCAGAACGCAAACAGAGAGGTCAAGCACGCACCCACGCCCGGGCAGATAAGGCGCTTCGGGGCAGTGAGCAATCCTCTCCTGCCTGGCCGCAGGACCCCATGGACAAATATTTGTCAAGAGCAGGAGGGCAGGTGAGGGTTCAACTGTTTCCCTCTGGAAGGAAAACTCCAGGTGAGTCCCAGTGGCCCACGGGCGAACAGAAGCAATTATTTTGAAAATGTTATTCACCCAAGCGGAGCCATGGCCCTGATGTCTGCTCATCAGTGTCAAAGTCCAAACATGTCCTCCTATTCACCCGCGACCAGCCACCCCTAACAGTGACGGTGCAGCTGCCTGCAGTGGTCTCAGACAGAGCTCTCTAGGTTGGGCAGCTGGAGAGTCCAGGGGATTGAGCCCTGAGCTGGGGGCAGGGCCTGGGCTCAGTCTCTAAGATCCCCACCCCTGACTAAGCATCTCATCAGCCGGGAGACTTTAAGAAAAACACCAGTGCCCAGGATCATGCCCAGAGAGAAGCAGGGACACAGGATAAGGAACAGAGGACCAGGCTTTGTGCAGAGACTGGAAACACGTTTTCACAACGTAAGGCCAACGGTGACGGTGACGTTCTGCAACTCTGCCAATCAGAAGCGAAGCGGCCTTCGACCGGCTGCTTCCCAGGGTTGGGGGAGTACTCCGGGGCTGCTCTCGCATCTCTCTCTGCAAAACATCACCGTACAACTCCCTCTCCTTTAAATTTGATCCCTGTCTTGCCTCGAACGTGAGACCAGGTTGTCCCTGTGTGTCTTCTAAATGCCAGGACACAGCCTCACTGTGGAGCGGGGACTGCATTGGTGATTGGAGAAACCCTCCTTGTTCTCCTATATGGGGACTGGGAATCACCATCTTTAATTTAGTCCAGTGTTAGGTGCAGAGCAGAGGTGAAGTTCTGTAAGAATCAGAGATAATACCCAAAACTGTAAAAACAAGTTTCCAAAGACTTAGAAAGAATTCGTGTCTGTGGTCTATTTCACCAAATGACTTTTGAGAAAAAAAAAAAAAGTTCCTAAGGAGATAAGTGTTCGGGGTACTTTCTATGTGAACCTCAAGAAGAGTCTCACGTTTTCTCTCTGGATTCGTGGGAAGTAGACTAGGGTGGGTAAAGGTGCAGATTCCAGAGACAGAGTTAACAAGTTTGAATCCCAGCTCCGCTGCATAGCTGCTGGGTGAACTATTATCTCTGGAAAGTTACTTAACCTCTCTGTTCCCTTTATCTTAAAAATAGTGGTAATGAAGGTTTATATCTGTTGAGAATCTGGTACCAATGAGAACTCTGAAGTGCTTATAGGCATTGTCACAGATGTAGCAAAGTCTCACCTGTGACCGGGTGAAAAGCCCAGTGCTCTAGGATCTCAATCAGTTCAACTATCCACTCCCAAACTTGCTGAGAGCCAGAAATGAAAAACTACCTCAAAAGCATCCAAAAGAAAAACGCACAGTCTCCTAGAAACCCAAGCTGAGGCAGCGCGATGGGCAAGAGGACGCGAGCAGGCCTTTCCTACAATGCGCCTCAGTCACAGAGGAAAAGGAATGCTCCAGCACATTCTCGAGCTGGCCTGCAGCTCCCATGGTGTGTGCGGCTAAAAGAGCTCTCCACCTCCTTCCCTGCGCGTCCTCTGCAGGCCTTTGGGGAGATCAATGCCAAGCACTTGCGCAAATCCTCTCGATGCTTCCTGGGGCTCCTGGTACCCTGTCAGGCTCCACAGCAGACACTGCTGGAGAACATGCCAAGCCGTGAACGGAGCCAGCTCCCACGCCTGGCTTTCCACCCACAAGCCCAGTGCGTGACCCGGGAGCCCAGCGTCGGAATTCCGTTCCTCACAGCTCCTCTGAAGGCACAAGTGACAGAGTTTGTGCCTTGAATTCTTGAGCAGTAAGGGGAACTGGCCACAGAACTCAGGCTGGGCACTGAATGCTGGCAAAAATCATCTCCCCAGGAAGGGGAAAGAAAGATGCTCTCTCCAGCCGGAGGAGCGACTCCTGCGGATGCATGGAAGCTGCCCCCAGGAGCCGCAGCCCAGCTCCTGCTGCTGGCCCTGTCCTCGCTGACCCATTCCAGCAGTCACGGGTTATTCCAACATCGGGAGGAGGTTTTGTGTAGGTGGTTTGCCCAGCACAATCACTGTGTGCTCTAGGAGAGGCCAGCAGGCTTTGCCAGCTCGGAGGGCGGATTGGCTAATGAATCATCCTGCGTTAGATGGAAGACAGGGGTCATTCTTCTGAGTGTGCATGCACGTGTGTTTTTATGCATGTGCGTGCATGGGTATATGTGTGCACATGTATGTGTGTGCTTATTTATGCAGCAGCGTGTGTTCGTGCATGCACACGTGCACATGTGTGTTCTTGCATAGGTGTATGCGCACACATGTTCGCGTGCACGTATTCTCGTGTGCAGAGGCAGGTTCAGGATGCGCTACTGTGGAGGGAAATGTCATCATAGGATGACGGCCTCTGCTGCCAAGGTGAAGTCAAGGGGACCCAGAGCACCAGGTTAGGAGAATGAATGCAGAAAGGGACTGGGGAGGTGTGGATGGGATGGGCAGGGGGAGGGGACAAGGAGGCCTTCCCAAGGTCCCTTTGTGCTGCTCACCAATGGCAGGTCTGAAGGGAGGCTGGGGCCTCTTCCAGTTGGGAGAGGCGAGGCTCTGAGAGGGCAGGAAGCAGACACAGTGGGTTCTTCTACTTCTTGGGAAGCCCCACCTCCCAGGTGTGGTGAGACTGGGCTCCTAACTAGTCAGGGACAGGCCTCCTTCACCCTGTCACTCACTCAACTGAACAGACTCAACAGACTCTAGTGTGACGATGGTGAACCCTGGGGACAGGCACGCCCAGGGAGATAAGCCTTATTCAAAGACACGTGGACCGGTCTCTCCCTTCATCTCCTTCTCTTGCAGACTCACTGAGGGGCCCCACAGGAGTGGCTCTGGGTCCACCAAGGGCAGATTCACGCCTTGGTGAAAGTGTCAAAGGCTACCTGCTGGGGCCCTGACACTCTGCTTCTGGGCCAGAGGCTGCCTCTCCATGAGAGATGCCCTTCCAGACAGCCATCACCCTGCCAGCCATGATGAGTCACTTTGGAAAGGTTAATCCCGGCCCACCGGCAATCGGTTCCTGTGCCTTCAGGCGGTTGCAGCAATTGGCCTGACTCTTAGAATGTGCAAAGCTGCCCCACCTGTGCTGGCACCAGTCTGGCACACAGAGCAGCCCAGGACACACCCAGCTCCCAAGGCAGAAGGCAGGACGTGGCTGTTGCCACGCCTTCTCCCTGGATGCCCCAAAGGGGCGAGAAGATCCACTGGGAAGGTCCTAGAGAAGGTGGCGTCTGGGCAGGACACCAGCCTGGAAGAACAAGCAGTGTGCCCTACTAAACCCCAAATCACACCCTACCCTGAGAGTGGCACAGAAGGGCACCTGAGGCACAAGTGGTGAGGGGCAGGCAGACCCCTCCTCCAGCCACTGTCCTCCGTGGGCACGGGTTGACCAGTGATCCCACATCAGGTGTTCACTGCAGTGGCTGGGTGGTTCCCTTCCTTCCACACCCCTCCACCTAACTGCGCCTGACCCGTCACCTTGACAGGTCTGCAGACCTGCAGACCTCGAAGACAGCATCGTCGTAGCCGTCTTGGTTTGTGGAAATGAACTCTGGGGTATCACACAGTGACAAACTCACTCAGCGAGGCATTTGTCAGAACGCACAACTGCCCTGCACTCATTGAACCCTCACGGACATCCTGAGGTAGGTGCTGCAATAGCCCCATTTTATTGGTGCAGTAACGGAGGCCCCGTTGGTGACCACATTCTCACGGCTGCTGAGTGCTGAGCAGCTGGCTTCAGAGCCCAGGCTGGTGGCCCCCCTGGGGGGAGACTGTCACTCAGGGTCCCACCAGCAGTTTACCATGAAATCACCCAGGATGTTAGCACCCAGGAGAGAAGCTATCCCCCTCGTCCTCACTGTTCACAGCCTCCAGGGAGTCTGGACAGGAAGGGAAGGGCAAGGAGATGGCTCCAGGAAGCCGGCTCCTGCCTGCCCCACCCTCCACCGGACAATGGGTCTCAATAACCTTGGAGCCATGGGAGGAAAGGCAGAGCAAGGGTTGTGCCTAAGACCCCCAAACAAGCAAAAGATTAAACACCGAAGGACAGGACTCCCTCTTCAGTAGGCACAGACCTGCGGTTCCTGTCCCTGGGACACAGTCTTGACCCTACCCTACCTCATCCCCACCAGCAGCGCTGGACTGTTGTCTTCTGCCCTTCCTGGGGTACCCACCCCTCACAGCCCCTGCTGTGACCTCTCTAGGGACCTCTCTAGAGGTCGACCCAACTGTTTCATGGGGACTTTTCCAGGTTCCCTCCACAGGAATCTGAGGCTTCAGCCTGCAATTTTAGGTCAGCAGAGACTGGCTGTGCCACCCGACCTTCCTCCTCCCACCATCCATGTGTGTCTATCTGTCATGGGTGGTGACACAGCTTTTCCTTAATTTCCTACACATTCTTCTCAGGCCCCAGGACCTTGGTGCATTAAGATGACTCCACGTTGGGGTTGTGTTGCCCGGACAAGGACTCAACACTGGACACGAATGAGACCCGGTGTGGAAGGGAATCAACGTTGGTGCGTTTGAGCCTGGCCACCTGAATGTAGAAGGCCATTTGCAGCCGCCAGGACTTAGACACCACCAGAAAGACCTGCTCCATTCACCAGGTTCCACGCTCCTGGAAACCTGTTCCAAAACCCTCCACGGGGTCAGCCCCTGGAAACTGCGGGCCAAAGTGCCACGTTCAGGGAGTGATGCTTGAGGGGGCCCCAGACTGGCTTGTGTCAAGGTGGAAACATCCCAGACCCTCCTGCCTGTCAGTGCTGAATCCATTAGGAATAAGCCCCCAGCTCAGCTGGTTCAAGGCTGGCTGGCTCAGGGGAGGTGTTCAGGGCCCAGAGCAAAGCCCGGCCATTTCTAAGACCCTGCAGAATTAGCCTGGATTTTCCCACTCTCCTGGCTGGTGAGGTGGGTGTAAGCGACAATAGTCACCTCTGTCCCCAGCCAGCCTGAGACCTGCGCTCTCTCCCTGGCAGCAGCAGCCCGGGTTCCCCTACTCTCTCCTGAAAACAGCAGAAAGAGTGCCTTGGCTCGCCATCCCCAAGGAGTGGGAGTGACTCAGGAACAGTAAAGGCAGGCTTATTAAAGTGGCCCACGATGGCACAAGCATGTGACCCCACAGGTGGTCACATTTAGATTCCAGAGAACAGCTCAAAGTCACTGTCTCCTGATCAAAGCAGTCCTTGGATTCTTGAAAAACCGGAACAGTCACCTCTCAAAGCCAACAGCACCCCTCCCCGCCCTCCGCCAGAGACCTCTAGCTACAATTCTTTTCCCTTTAGTGAAGATTTGGGAAGGAGAAAGCCCAGCAGCATGGGGCTGTATCCCTCTTCAAATAGGGGCCCATGACACAGATAAAAGTCCTTGGTCTGGGAGCCAGAGGACACAGCAGGAAAGATCATCTTAGTCACTGTCCTTTGCTGTCCAAGTAGGTCCAATTTTCTCCTGGAAAGGAAAGAGGCCATGCCCTAGACCCATGAGAACCCTAAGTCCCCTAGCTCCCTGCCCACCCCACCAAGCACGGTCCCCACTATTAAGTCCCCTCTTGAAAAGGCTGAGGGGCTGGTGTGGATTGCAGATGGCCACTCCCACTGAATTGGTGTGTGTGTGTGTCTGTGTGTGTGTGTGTGTAGGGTGCAGTGTTTATCAATCACAGATTCTTGCACCTAGTGACTAAGTATCTGCTGTATGTGTTTTTGACAAGGGCAGTGGTACCAGTGAGCTTCCCAGTGGCTCTGAGCTGCCCTTTCATTCCCTACAGGGAGAGAAGGGACCCAGGGCCTGCTCAGGGTTACCAGGTAGGCAGGGCTGCCTGCTCAGAATCCTTTCTAGAAGGAAAAGTTCATCTTAGGTGCCTGGCTGAAGCCTGGATGGGACAGACCTGCTATCACTGTAGGATGTGCTTCTAGGGACCCTGGGGACCGGGGGACCTGGGCAAGTTGCTCTTTCTATGAGCCTCAGTTTCCCCCCAGTTCTGCAAATCAGGTTTCCACGATTCTGTATCTCGTCTCCTCGGAGACAGGCCACCTGCTCAAAGAAGCCGAAGTGTGGGCCACCCAATGGAACTCTGCCATCTTCCTACAACCTGATCCTGGCCCTGTGGGGTGGCTCTTCGCCAGCCAGGTGAACATCTAGGACTTGTCTGGTCACTCTCAAATAATAAGACCCTCTTCACCTTGGGTCACAGAAAAGGTCTGGTTTGGTAATTACTGTAGGAATTAGAACTGCAGGTGTTTCCCCCATTCCCACCTCCACTCCAAATCATACTCCCGCCAAGAGCTGGCTCTTAACCCTTCTGTGAGCTGGGAGGGGAGGCACCCACCCTGCAATTCCTCACCCGCTCTTATCCAGAAAGATTCTCTCTAATTTCCCTCTGTTCTTTCCCTGCCAGCCTGCCTATCAGGGGAGGAGAGAGTTGGGTTAATGGCCTTGGCAGTGACCCCAGGGACTTCCTTCACAAGTCCTGAAAGGCTGGGAGGGGGGGTGAGGTCTCTACTTTCTGGCACTTTGTTGGAGAATTTGCCTCTGGGGATCTTGGCTGCAGCTGGAATAGAAAACATTCCACGTGAACTCCCTTTCTTCCCTTTCCTAGCGGTGGCCTGAGTGTCACAAAGCCTCTGGCTAGGAAGGGGCTCCAAAAACGAAGGTCCCTCAGTGGGTGGGGGACTTTTTTTGCAGGGGAGGTGGCCAGAAGTAAGCCCTGGACATCTCCGCCCCTGGGATGCCATGGCCTTTGGGGTACTTAGAAAGGCAGGGGCACACTAGTTAGCTGGGCCTCTTCCCACTTCCTGTGTGGACCCTGTGGCCCTCAGAGTCAGGAGCTCTAGGGTAGGGGTGCTGATCCAGGGTGAGGTTGCCCGTCCCCACCCAAAACCACAACCCTGCACCAGTGGGCAATCTCCCCAGCTGTGGGAGTGGAGCACAGCTCCACCCTGCTGACCCTGGCCATTGGGAGGTCAGGCTTGGGGAACCGAACTGTGAGTCAGTCATCTTAGGCACTGCAGAATTAAAATATAATCCAGCATTTCACACTCAATGGATGAGCGAAAATGACCAAGTCTGAACAAGTCTGACGCTATCGAGGGAGCCAAGAACAACGGGGACTTTCATAGGCTGCTGGTGAGAGCCACAGAAGGGCCAGCTTTAGCCTCCAGCTTGTTTATACATTTCGGTGGTGGGGGGCTTCTTTATAAATTAATTCAGAATTAGAGTCTTGGAAGGGGCCTGGGTAGATGGAGGCACTGAGTTTAATTCAACTTTATCGGCTTCCTTGGTAAGTCCGATGCTAGGATGTGTGAATAGCTAACCCTGTGGGACCACAGAGATGTAAGGAGTAGGAAAACAGAGATGTGTGTGTTCTCTGACCCAGAGAGCTAAATCCTTCCTGTGTTCCCGGAGAAATTCCAGCAGCAATTACAAGAATGTTCTTGGCAGTGTTGTAGGCAACAACTAAAAGTAACAAACTGGAAAAAGCCAAAATGTCCATCAACAGCAGAATGGGACAAACAGCGTCACCATGTATAAATCTTCAAAGCATTCATGTTGCAAGACATGCGTGAAACATGTAAAACGATGTCAGGCTGAAGTTATAGGTACAGCCTGTCTAAAAACGCAAATAATGCAAACACATAAGCTTCGACAAGGTAGGGCGATGATCATGCAGGTGCTGGTAAAGTACTATTATCATTATTTGGTATGGGAGATTGAACCCAGGATACTGTACCCTGGAGTACATTCCCAGACCTTTTGGGTCTTGCTGAGTTGCCCAGGCTGGCCTCAGACTTGTAGTCCTCCAGCAAGTGTAGCCTACCAGGTGGCCGGGATGACAGGCATGTGCCACCATTTTAAATGGACCAGCCCAGTGGCATTTAGTACGTCCCTGGTCTGGTGCAACCTTCACCTCTATCTATTTTCAAAAGATTTTCATCACCTTAATGGGAAACTCCACAAGCAATTGCTCCCAATTCCTCCCTCCTTTTCGATTCTGGCAAACTACCAGCGTGAGTTCTGTGTAGATTTGCCTCTTTGGGAATATTTTATATAAATGGAATCCTACGCTATGTGACCCTTTCTGTCTGCTTCCTCTTACTTTGCACACAGGTTTCACGGTTGGTCAGCTTTGTAGGATGGATCAGTTCTTCATTCCTTTCTACGGCTGAATAATATTCCATTGTAGGGAGATACCACATTTTGTTTATCCAGTTCATCTGTGGATATCTGGGCGATGTGCACCTGTTGGTTACTGTGCTTAGTGCTGCTAGGAACATATGTATACATGTAGTTATTTGAGTCCCTGCTTTGAATTCTGTGGCTATATATCGAGGAGCGGAATTGCTGAGTCCTAGGGTTATCTTTGGAGGAACCACCAAGCTCTTTCCCGTGGTGACTAAACCATTCTACATTTTCAGGAACAATGCACAAGGGTTTCAATTTCTCCAAACCCTGACCAATTTTATTTTGTTTTAAAGTTTGATTGTAGGCTTTGCTGTTGGACCCATTTTTAAAAACTAACAGCTAGGGGTTGGGGATTTAGCTCAGTGGCAGAGGGCTTGCCTAGCACACGCAAGGCCCGGAGTTCGGTCCTCAGCCTTGAAAAAAACCCAAAAAAACAAAAACCAACAGCTAGCGAAGGGACACGACCTGCCCATGAGAATTCCTTCCCATTGCCTGGTGGCTTTCCACAGTTCACTGCCCATTCTTGCGCTTTCTTTGGAGAAATGTCTTCTGCTCATTTTCGAACTGAACTGTCTCTTGGTTGAGTTGTTTATTATTCCTTAATTTAAGGAAACCCTCCCACGGGCAGCCGGTGCCTCCTTTGGTGCTTTAAATTCTCCATTCTTTTCTCACACAGCTCCATGCATACAATCATTCAGAGGAAAACCTAACGAGCTGACCTGAGCATCTCCTCCTCTCCCCAGGCACTCCCAACAGAGGGAGGAAGAAGGAGGCTCAGAGAGGAACAGCAAGGCGGTCAGAGCCTCCGGAGGGGGTGTGTGCAGAGGAGCAGTGGTGGAGGTGGAGGAGAAGCAACTTCTAAGGCAGCCTAGACTAGGAAAGTGGAAGGTGCAAGGGGAGTTTATTTCTTCTAGAAACTTCTAATGCCTCACGCCACAAAGCCAGGCTAGAGCAGCAGGTTTACACTAAGAGGAGGTTCCCCGACCTTCTACATCCCCAACTTTGAACAAAGATGGTGGTGGGTTGCAGATTAGATCTTGCTGCTTGGCTGGGCTGTTCCTACCCTCAGGGATACTCCTCCCCGCAAGCTGAGCGATTTAGGAGGAGGCAGGGGAGCCCTGGAAAGTTGTCCCTTCTGGGAAGTCAGGCCCATACCGGCTGCCTTCACCAGAGCTCCAAGTGGCTTAGAAGACTGTGTAAGTCACTCATTGGACAATTAAGAATCACTAAGATTCTTTTTTTAAAATCACATCTCACCATCAGACATGATTTCTTTGGGTCACGAACTGTGCCTTTGTAACTACCGCTTTGTAAAGCCCTACTAATTCCCAGGTCCTAGACACTATCAGCTCACTTTCAGAAATCCAACCTTGGGCAAACACAGGTTGAGATGATAAAGAGAAGGAAGAAAGATGCCAGAGGGAGCTCTCAGGTGTGGGCAGGTCCTGTGGGGACTTCGGCATGGGCCATCTACCTGAAGATACATTCACTGGGGCTGTGGTGGTTTTGCCAGACAACCTTGAACGTGGAAGGTACTCCAGGAGTCTGGGAAGCTAGTTAAGAGCGCAGACCTTGAGCAAGCCCCTTCCCCATTTGGGTCTGGATAACATTGTCTAAAAATGGTAGACAATTGTGTCCAGGGTTTCTTCTATATCACTGCCAAGGTTCTGGCTCTGCCCAGGACGTGTATCTGGATACGTCAGGTTTCCTTCAACTTGAGTCTGGAGGTAAATGATATCCTTGCCACCAAGGGACTGGGCTCTCCCGTCCCTTCCCTTCAAGGTGACATAACCAGCTCTCCTCGCAACAAACACCCCCTCCCCACAGACAAGAAGCTGGGGTCCTGTTTTTAAACTGTCATCTTCCCATATTTTCCTTCCCAACCAACACTGCAGTCTTCTGCAGTGGGTGGGCACGCACCGGAAAAGGTGTTGGTTTCCAGGGCTGCCACACCACACCCACAGGATAAAGAAAGCACACCCCTCCAAATAAAGCACCAGTGGCCCCCGGGGAGTTGATGGCGTGGGAGGTCTAAAGCCTAGTGACACAGCACCTTCACCAGGAGCCCACAGTAGGAAGGTCTTTCCTGCAGCTGCAGGGTCGCAGGGTCGGCTCTGCAGCTGCTGCGCAAGGCGGGACCAGCCGCAGGTGCGGCGCCTCCTCACCCCGCTCAAGGTCAGCGAAAGCAGGGTTCTCGCCATTCCCGCTCGCTCCCCTCCCTGCAGGGGAGCTTGCGGCGGAGGGAAGGATGGCCCCCTAGTTTCCTAATTCCCAATCTAGTTTGCTGCAAATTTTCACTCCCCAGAAACTTTAAGAGGCCTGGAGAGAGCAGTCCAGATTCAGCTCCTCCTAATTGCTAAACTTCGGGTAGTTTTGCCTCTGGCCCTTGTCTCTCCAATACTTAGTTGTGTTCGTGGTGCCGGGGTTTGAACTCCTCGCGCATGCAAGGCAAGCGCTCTAGCCCTTTCTCTCTCTCTCTCTCTCTCTCTCTCTTCTTAACGAAACTCTCTTGAAAACGCTGGGCACCTTTACGTCGTCCTACAACAGGGCAAAGCGAGGAATGGGCTTCCCCCGCACAGCGCAGGCAAAGCAAAACTGGGGCGCGCTGCTCTGGAACCTGCGCGCAAGTAACAGACCCGGTCAGCCCTGCTTCCAGCATCTGGAGTGCGGTGCGAACTGTCATTGATCTAGAAGGGAACAAGCGGCCCGGAGGTGGGGAGGACTTTCTGAGCGAGGCCCCCTCACCCGGTCCCGGCTATCCGGGACCCATGCTGCTTGCACAACTGGCCGGGATAGTTGCGCGGTGCTGCGAGAGCGCGCGCAGCTCGGGCCCCTTCCGTCCCTTCCCGGCCCTGGAGCAGGGCGCGCTTGGCACTCACAAATTCAAAGATGAACAGCAAGTCCGGGAAGGTGGTGAAGACCGAGAAGCCACTGGGCAGGGTGCTGCCCCCCGAAGCCGCTGCGGGGGCCATGCCGGCGAGCTGGCGTCGGCCTCGGGACTGGACGCGCGCGCTTGCGGCTCCGGCTCTTTGTTGACCACTCGCTTGCTCCGCGAAGCCCAGTGGCCCCTGCGCCACCTCGCGCGGGTTAAGAGCCGGGGAGTCCTGGGCAGAGGAGGGCGGAGCCCCAGCCCCACCCCGCCTCCCGTCCCCCGCCCCAGGGGACCTGGCCAAGGCGCCACGGGCGATGCCCGGAAGCACACCTGAGCATCCTGCAGACGTGAGGAGCTGGAGACCCGGGCCTGACGCCTGCGTCCCACCCCTAGGTGCCACCTTTGCCGAGAGGAGAGCAGGATCAAGGCAGTCTGCGCGCCTCGCCAGTGATCACCATCCCTTAAGAATGATGGCCACCAATGGCTTGGTCTCTTTAGGCCCCCACTGTGGCACCTCTCGGGTCACCATTGCTTTAACTGTTTAGTTCCATATCTTTCGGCTGGGTTCTTTAATGCGTCCGACCTCAGCGTCCAGGCTCACGGCGGGAGGCGGGGGTTCCCAGTCCTGGCCACCGCTGCACCCTTCTGCACCCTTCGGGGTCTGCCCTGTAGGCGCGGAGCTATCTCGCGTCACCGATCCCTTCCTGCGTGCTCGGAGCCCGGCGCTGGGAACCGGAACCCGCTCCCTCTCCCCTCGTCCTCTTGGTGCCACAGTACCATCAGAGAGAGGGCAGAAGGTTGTTCTTCCCCGTAGCGGTGCTGGGCACGTTCCTAGTGGATCCACTAGACAGGAAGGGGCATTGATAGAGATTTCAGGTGCTTCTGCAGGTGGGGCGACCCCACACCCCACTCCCACACCTTTGATTCTGCCGACCATCAGATTGTTTAATGGTTTTGTTTTGTTTTTTCTTACATGCCATTTTTTTTAAGAGGGAGAGAGAATCATTTTTATTTATTTATTCATCTGGTTTTTGTTTTTTCAACGCATAGTTGGTGTGTGTGGTGCTAGGATTCAAACTCAGGTCATCATGCATGCCAGGCAATTGCTCTAACCCTGAGCCAGCGCTTCAGCCCAACAAATTTTTTTTTAAAGATTAACTTTTTTTTTTCTTCAAGAGAGAGGGACAGTGAGAGAGAGAAGCGACTTTATTGAGTTTTTCACATGGCCTTATTTGCTCCAACACTCAGTTGTGTATGTGGTGCTGGGGTTTGAACCTGGGTCCTCGTGCTTGCCAGGCAAGCACCGAAATGAAACCGCTGAGCCACCGCTCCAGTCCCAACAATTTTTTTTTAAAGAGTCACTTTTTAAAAATCTGGTTTTGTTTTCCCTTTATTTGTTTTTGTGTGTAGTGCTAGGGATGGAACCAGGTCCTGCCTATGCCAGGCAAGAGCTTTACCTCTGGGGCGCCTCTCCAGCCCCTGGCAATTTTTAATTTTTTTTCCCTTTCTTTTGAAAGAGGTGTCACACTCCCCTGGTTGCCTGTTTAATTTACTATTCTCAGTGTCCCTGCTGAGTTTTCTTTACAAGCGCTATAGGCCAAAGCGTGCCAAGAGGTAATGGCCTCAGCCTCCGGCTCAGACCCTCCCTGTATTTCAGGTTTCCCACCGGAAAGGCCTTCACCTTTTCCTCTTTTCCCTCCAGCCTCTCTTCTCAACTGTTAGAGAAGAATCCTGGACTTGTTTCTTTTCCTTTTCCTTTTTTTTTTTTTAGAGAGGGACAGTGAAAGAGAAAGAAAGAGAATCAGTTTTATTGAGTTTTTCACATGGCTTTCATTGCTCTTACACTTTGTTTTGTACATGGTGCTGGGGTTCCAACCTGTGCCTTCATCCATGCCAGGCCAGCACTGTAACCACTGAGCCACCACTCCAGCCCCCTGAACTTGTCTTCTAAAACAAAAAACCTCTCCTGTAACTGGCCATTGTAATACTCATGCAAAGGGACCAGGCATTTGAAGCAAGTCAGTCCCACTTTGCCCCTGTGAGTCTCTAGGGTCTCCAGCCTTGGTGGCTTATAATCGGATGCCTCAACCCAGGGTAAGACCTCTTTGGGTAGGATGGGATGTGGGGTTTTCTGTGGCCCTTCTCCCTGGTCCTCATTTACCTGGGGGCATTTTCCAAATTGAACCTTGCAAATTGGTCCTTACAGCTCCTGAGAGAACATCTTCCTTCCTTTTTTTTTTTTTAAAGAG
>PVKS010020380.1:0-36879 GCA_004027875.1 Aplodontia rufa | reverse complement strand
GGGGGACTGGGGTCACCATCAGTAGCATTTATTATCATTTCGTAGGTCCCTGCACCCCAGGGCTGGTTGACAGAATGCCAAAAAGATAAACCACTTTTACTGTAATTCGCACTCTGAAAAAAGAGATTTACTAAGCAAATTAAGAGGGTGAAGAAACTTGCAGGGGGTGACATTTAGCCTACTGAAGACACCAAACTTTTCAAGCACTTTAGAAGCACGATTTACATACAATTACAGGAATGCCTCATCTATCCGCTGCTGTCAGAAGAGCAGTTTCATGTAAGTGAATTTTGCAGATAATGGTTGCTTCCCCCTAGAGGCACCAAGCCATTTGAACCAGACTGGCCAGAAATCTTCCCCCAATGGATGATCAACATCCTGAGTCTCCAAATGAGCAGGCGAGAGGCTCCACCTTTCTTTGATGAGCCCGGCTCCATAACAGCTTGTCATTGAGCAGGTTCCTAAAATGACAGTGGTCCTGAAGTCACCTGTACCACATGGCTGTTACGCTCTCTCAGATCACATCTATCTATCGACTGTCCGCTTTCTGCCTGGTGTCAGTTTCTCTTATTGGCTGTTTCTGTTTTGCTTTTGTCTCAAGTTCAGGTTCAGAGTTGAGACAGCCTACTCCTAAGAAGTGATCACTATTTTAATTTTCGTTTATTTTTTTAAAAATCTGCAGTCTCACTCATTACCCATCCATCACCTCCCCTTAGGCACTCAAGTCATATGTTGGATGTAAAATCTTTCGTATGTGTATGCTAGCGAAGGGCAGAGTGCTTTGTGTGTCTGTTTTAATATAAATGGGGCTGTGAACAAAACTTTCTGTTTCCTTCTTTCTGCACTTAACGTCATGTCTTTCAGACGGATCTACTCTGCTTCTGAACGCTGCCTTGCAGTTCCTGTGTGCACATAGCATTTTGTCTCTGGGGTGCTCCATGGAGGGCTAACCAGGTCACCTCCAGTCCTTGAATCAGAAACTGTGCTGCAATGAGTGTCCCTGTATGCTAGAAAGTCACTCTGAGGGCCAGACCAGGGTTCAGATGACAAGATTTCAGGGTCCACATACACTCAGTTTCATGGATGCTACCAGATGACAATCCTGAGTGGCTTTGTTGGTTTGTGTGCCACCAGACCATGAGGGGTCCCAAAATATGTCTGTGTCATCACAGTTTTCCAGCTTTTCCCCCCAATATGGTCAGTGTAAAATCGCACCTCCTTGTTTTATTGTCTGTTTGGCTGATTATTAGGAGGCTGAGCACCTCTCCACAGGGTTGTGTAGTTATTTTTTCTCCAAGTCTGTCACTTATTGTTGACTGTCTATGGTGACCTTTGGCAAACCAAAATGCTTAATGTTGATATTGTAAATGCATTTCCTCTCTTTCCTCTCTGTCCCCTGCTAACCTCACTGGGCACTTTCTCCCTCCCTCTCTTCCTTCCTTTCCTCCTTCCCTCCTTCTCCCCACTCCTTCCTTCAAATTTTTTTAAACCAGGCGTAAATATGGAGGTACTTAACCAGATCTTTTTTTATTTTTTATTTTGGGACAGGGTCTTGCTAAGTTGGGTGAGGCTGACTTTGAACTTGCAATCCTCCTGCCTTGGCCTCCCAAGTGGCTGAGATTACAGGTGTGCACCACTGCATCCAGCCCACCTGTCATTTTCCACCCCTCTCCATGTTTTTTCCCCCAGTTCCCCAACAACCCTTGTGCACTTGAGTCTTACTTGGGTGTCCTCTTTGTCTAGTCCTTTCCCATGTGCCCTGTCTGGCAAATTCCTATCAAGTCCTAAATCCTTTACAACCCCAAAGAAAACTGATCTTTCACTCTCAGCATGTCTGTGAGCATGAGTTTCTGTTTATCTCTCATGTCTTCCCACCCTTTCCTGAGAGTCATTGCCGCCACCACCTCCCCATAGAAGATCAAGGCCCTTGAAGGCAGAGTTTGTGCTCTTCCCAAGTTTCCGTTCCTTTAGAGCAAGTAAAGGCACAGAAGAAATTAGCTGAGCAAGTCCTGGGGTAAGCAACATGGTGCCCGGAGGTAGCAAGTAATCAATAAAAATTAAATCAATTAAATGTAGTTTAGAGCTTGCCTCTGGCCAACATTCATTCGTTCTTTGGAAATATGCTGACATCAAAAACAACTCCAAAGTCAAGGCCAGTGAGACACTTTCCCTTCAGAGCAAGTAAAGGCAGAGAAGTAATTAGTTGAGCAAATCCGAGGCTGGACTCAGTGGTCTTTATGCTCAAGTTTTAGATGTGAGAGTAGAAAACAGAGAAGGCAAGCTACTAGGTCTTTCCTCCAAGGAAAGATAATCCCATGCTCTAAGGATGCACCTGCCTGTATTCAGGTAATTTATCTCTGTGTAACAAACCATCACAAAACAGTGCTTAAAGAAAATTAAGCACTTATTGATATTACCTCTTACACAGCCGGGAGTGGAATGGAACTCAACTGGGCAGATCCTGTGCCGCTGTCAGACTGTGACTGGAGCTGGAATCATCTCAAAGGCTTCTACGCTCACTTGCCTGGTGCTCGATTTCAACCAGTGAGGAAGGCCAGCGTTCCTGGAACAGCTCTATCTCTAGGTGGTCTCTGAAGCACGGTGGCTTGAGAGTAACTGTCCTTACCTGGCAACTCAGAGCTGCAGAGGCACATGTCCTAGGAGGCAGAGCCAAAGAGCAAGTGAGTCTGGAAAAAAGACCTCTAATGTTTTTCCGCCTCAGCCATGCATCTCTTCGACTGCATTCTACTCACTGAGACTTTCAAAATCCTACAGGTTCAAGGGACCATGGGACATAAACTCCATAGTTTGATGGTGAGAGACAAAATTTGGAAAGAGCATGTGGCAACTGATATATTACTATGACTTTTTTTTTTTTTTAATAAAACCAGCCATCTTCCTAAGCCCAAAATCAGAGTGAAGGTGTGACAACTTTC
This sequence comes from Aplodontia rufa, assembly GCA_004027875.1. NCBI lineage: Eukaryota > Metazoa > Chordata > Mammalia > Rodentia > Aplodontiidae > Aplodontia > Aplodontia rufa. Next base: position 33,943 of record PVKS010020380.1, on the reverse strand, counting down.
ATCTCTCAAACTCTTAGTCGTCCACTCTGCATCGGGAATAAATTGGGTTAAGGCAGCAGTTTCTAAGTCTGTTTATAGTAACTTTTATCTAACAAAATCTAACAAAATCTTTTTCTGAAACTTATAAAGCAGATAAAAATGAAGTGATTATCTTGAAATGAAGACAACAGGAAGCCCCACCCGCTTAGCCTCTACTTTCTACTCTAAAGCTCTAAGCTCCTTCCAGCTGGAACCCTCTCTGTTTTGACAATTGCACATCCTCAAGATATCACCCAGGTTCCAGGATTTCTCCCTGGCTCCCCAGGATGTGCCTAGGGATCTGGAAACCGTCTTCTGTCTCCATTCCTGTTACCCAAAGAGCTGATTGATTTAATCTAACAGAGATAGATTGGTAAAATCACCCTTGTAGTAGGTGCTTGAGAGTAATGGCACCCAGGAGGGACAGGTAAGCAAAAAGGCAACAAACCCAGGCAATTTCCAGACATCTCCACTGTTCATTACTTTGGTCACTTAAATAAACAAATAACCCCCAGGCAATCAGCAGCCAGAACCTCAGCAGCTGCAGGAATGATTTCCTTTCATTAGATGCAAGGACTAATCAATGCTCCTTAATCACACCACCACGTCCCAAGCAGCACAGGCAATGCCCCAGCCAGCTCTCCATACCCAGGCATCTCCTCCACACAGGCTGGAGGTGAGAGACTCCGTTGCCAAAGGGCATCAGCTGGAAGAGGAGACCTGCCTACCCCAGGTAGTTCTCTGCTAGAAGTAGCAGCAGATGCAACCCAGTGGATCTGAGATGGATGAAAAAGTAAAGTGTGAGAGGACTCTGGGGAGCAGCTTCCATTTGCCTTAGCAAGCTGCCTGGGGCCATCAGGGTAATACAGGAATAAGTACTAGGTTCATCAGAAACAGTACCTGCACCAACATCAAAGGTCCACTCTGTTCCTTGAATGTGTCTAGGGAAAGCTGAAGGAGGCCATACCTCTCCTTTTCCCACTCAGTGGATCATATTGGAACAGGAGCCTTAATGACTGCCAGGCCAGATGACCAGGGAATCACCCATCATAAGAACCCCCTTCTGGCTACTTTTCTGCTTCTAACTTCAACTTCCTTTCCCCACCATCCTATCCTGAAATTAGTGTTGGGGAAAATGTTAGGTCGCGTATCCCCAGACCTACTCTAACCTTGACTCAGGGGACATTGTTGCCATTTTTGATTATGAATTCAGTGTGCATCACAGCCTCAGGGTCCATTCCATGGACATCCAAGAAAGCCTCACAGATAATTCCATCTTATCTGCTGCTGCAAGAGAATATGTTGTTCTGATTCAGTAAGTCGCAAATTCCTGCCATTTCCTTAGTGACATCAGGGTCTCGGCAATGCTCTGCATTCTATTTATTTAGTATTTTTTTCATTGAATTGGGAATATTTGTTTTAAAGAAAATTTTTATCGCTGCTCAAACTGGAAAACCAGTATCTCATGCCATGAATAGCCTACACTTATAAAAATACACACAGTAAGAGTTCATAGTGGGTTAAACACAAATGTTTACTCTTCTCATTCTTGAAACCTTCATAAAGTGACAGTTAAGGAATAAAAAACCAAAAGGACATAAACCCGTAGAACCAAAGAGATTAGAAGAGGCTCAGATGGCAAATGAGAGATGTCAACAAAATTTTGGAGGCTAGTGAAAAACTGGGTTAAGATCCGTTGGTGTCTGGGTCCGGGAAAAAAAGATTAAGCTGAGCAGTGGTGTCCTGGAAAAGCCCCTGGGAAATGGAGGTTCAGGTAGGGCTAAACCCAGGAGCATGGTCGTAAAGTCTAAACTAGAACCCGTCAAATCCCTGACTTCCCTCTCCTATCATCTTCATCCAGGGACCCCTCTCCCCCTCTACAAAACAAGATGGATGTTTTCTAATTAAAGAAATCAACCTTACATTATCAGCAGCATTTTGCCAACACATATTATAAAAGTTGTAAATGCAATTAAGGATAGTCACACATTCTTAGTGTCTTACTGCCTGGATATCATACAGTCCTTAGGTGTTAGGAAGCTGGCCTTCATGTACTAAAATGATAAGCCCGATGACACTGATGGGCACCATGGCTTCTGCTATACTTAGACAGGAAAATATATTACATCCATGCAATACAAACACAGACTATAAAAAGGAACGTCCAGAGAGCAAGAAAAAGGTCCAAAAGAGAGGAGAGCAGAGAAACCATAAGAAAATAAATGGCTTGCTTTAGGCTTGCCATCTGAATAATAGACATTTCAGAGAGGAAAAAAAAATGAGGTTATTGAGAGGAGGAAATCAGTAAAGAAATAATACAAGAAAATTTTGCAGATACTGAAGACTTTGGCTTTCTGAATGAAAGCAATCACAATGGAGTAAATGAACAGCAACACCAAGTGATGTCATCATGAAATTTCATAGCACCAAGATTTGAGAGCAAGCCCCAAATTCTTCCTGAGAGAAAACAAAACACAACAACTGCAAAAACAATACCCAGGTTAGATATGTAAAGAACTAGGAATGAGTAAGGGCAGCAGATATTTTTCTTAAGAGCACTGAAAGTTAGTAGAAATAATGCAAATTTTAGAAACGAAGTGCAGAGAAATAACTTTGACTCTTGAATTTTATACACAGCCAAACTAACAATCCCATGTAATGGAATAATAACAACGTTTTTTTCCCTTAGGTGTGTAAGGTGTGAAAATTTTGCCTCCAAAACACCCTTTCTCAGGAATATATCAGAGAATGTTCTCCACCAAAACAAGAGTAAATGAAGAAAGATGAAGACGTGCAATCCTGGACACAGGGCCTCCTGCATGGGACAGCAGAGGGAAGTCCCCAGTGACAGCTGTGCTGTGGGCTTGGGGAGATCAGATGGGGCAAGAGCAGGGACAGCTCCAGGAGGAATGTCTCTGAGAAAAAATGGAGCTGACAGATTAACTGACAGGTGTGGCCGGGTGTAAAATTGGATTGAAAGCCCTTGTATAGAGCTACTGGAGGGTGTGAGAAGAGTCACCCAAACGTTCAAAGAAAGCCAAGCGAAAAGAGGCAGGGATCAGCAAAGAATGACACTGTCAGACGCTGCTTGTCGAAGCCTTGAACAATATTTATCCATTCTTAATAAGGACTAACTAAATCTGGAATTAATAATGAAACATTGAAAACCAATCCATGGTAGGAATTTGGAGAGGGGGAGAGGAGTATGAAGAAGTCATGGCCACTCATCCATATTCAGAAATTAATAATATCTGCTCACTGTGTGTTAAAATCATGAAAATGAAACATAAGTCTGTCATTGTAAAAAATGACAGAGGAAACAAAACCAGAAGAAATAGCTGTTAGCATTGATGGTAACTGTTTCAGGAAATTGGCATTCTGAGATTGGAAGGGAGAGGGGAGCAAGTTTATCATGCTATCAATAATAAGCCTTATCATCATGAGTCTTGTACTGTTAGCGATGTATTAAATGATTGTGCATTATTTTGATATAATTTTAACAACGAATTAAAATTAATGCAATTAACAGAAAATATCATGATTAAATTTTCACTGGATATTATCACCTATTCAAAGCTCTGAGCCCAAGGCCTGTGCTCTATTTAATAGGAAAATAAGACACAGCAAAGACAGACTAGCCCCAGTGGAGAGTCCTCCCAAGGCAGGTGAACAGGAGGGACAGAAAGAGGTCAAATGCTCCTCAAATACTGCCAATGCAAGCTGCGTCAAAGACAAAGCTGAGAGGAGGGCCTGCTGGGGCCAGGGTGAAAACTACCTTGACAGTTTGGGCAATGTCTCATGGGGGTTCAAGTGAGGTCTGAATTTATCGAGAACTGGAAATTGGGCTTAAAGAGTGGTTCCCACAACAGGGTCTTGATGAGAATCGGATAAGCATCAGGATTCACCCATTCGGGATGGGTGGAAACAGCAAGGCAAGGATTTTGAGAGTAGGAATTTAAAGGATTCAGTGCACAAGGTTTGTGGATGCTTCACTGAAGATTTTGTAGATCTTCAGCTAAGCCACTCCTGGGTGTTTATGCTAAAGAATTAATGACATCATGCTATACTGACACACGCATATTCTTGTTGATAGCAGCACAGTCATAAGTGCTGAACTATGGAACCAGCCCAGGTGTCCATCAGTGTGTACCTACATCAGTGTGTATGTACACACTGGAGTCTTATTTGGCCACAAAGAAGAATGAAATTGATATTTTCAGGAAAACAGGATGGAACTTGAGAATATAATGTTAAGCAAAATAAGCCAGACTCAGAAAGTCAAAAGTCGTATGGATTCACTCATATGTGGAGACTAGAGAAGAAAAACAAGACAAATGTTGGGGGGGGGGTGGAATCACATGAAAATCAAAGGGAGACCAGTGGACTAGAGGAAAGGGGATGGGAGAGCAAGGGGGATACTGGGGAATAATATTAGCCAAATGTATATTGTCTACATGGGCGGATAGATATGCAACAACAAATCCCACCATTATGTACAACTACAACAAAAATAAGAGAACAAAAATTGATGGGTCTTTGGGGAAGTTCATTCTAGAACAACAAACCAGAGAGTTGAACTGGAAAAGTTGCATCTGGCTAATTGGGACAGAGACATGTGAATGTAAGACGGAGATGTGGTTGGGACCTCAGGGCTCAGGCTGAGCTTGTGGGGACAATGAAAAGGGGATAACTTAATTAAGTTAATTAATTTATTAATTAATGCCCCCTCTGTATATTATTTATACTCAAGGTGCCCACATTTTGATGTAAAATGAGCTTTAGAGCAAGCAAAGTTATCATCAGGGAATGCTAATTATACTCTGCTAATTATTAGTCCGAAAAACTTGAGGATCTGGACCTTGGTGACCTTGGTCAGTTTTCATTGATGTGGAAACAGAGGAGTAGGAGAGATTAATCCTCAGGACCGTGGGGCTCCTCAGCCATGGAGGTGAGGAGGAGCTAGCTACCTGTGCCCTTGAGGCCAGTTCCCATCCCATGTGGGTTGACTACAGAAAATATGCAGGGCACATGTTTTACCCCCATCCTGAGAATCCAGTGTCCTAAGAATTTGAGGCATTTCATGGTCATTTGATATGCAGATGGTCCCTGAGTTAGGGATTTTTTTAACTTCATGAAGTGCTCCCATACAGCTGTTCAATGTCTTTGCTTTCAGTATAGTATTTGATAAATTATATGAGATGTGCATCTTCAATAAATAGTATCATATATTCAGCATTTGATGAAATAAACTTTGTGATAGACCATTTTGCCCAACTGTAGGCTCGTGTGAGCATTTTGAGCAGGTGTTAGATGGGTGAGGTTAAGCTGTGATATAAGTTAGGTTTAAGAAATGCATTTTAAATTGTGGTGTTTTCACCTTACAATGGTTTATCAGGATGTGACCTCACTATCAGCAGAGGAGCATCTGTATACAATTTTAAATCCACGAAAGGATTTTGAAAGCACACAGTGGAAGGCAACAGCTGTGTTCGCTGCCTTTCCTTAGCGTGTTCTAGAATGTTCTCCTCACCTTACCTGGACCAGCCCAGGTGGGAGGAACAGGGAAACCAGAGCATCCCGGCTTCCACTGATTCATCCATCTGTGTCCAGATGTCCCTGGCTTCTCAAGCACTGCCTGCCCTCTCCTCACTATCACACCTGATTTTGAGGTGGCCTACTCCTGGCGAGGTTGGCTGGGTGATATTTCTTCTCTTGCACACACAGTTTGTTTTCTGACGGAAGCAGATCTGAATCTGGTTATTTCTTTTCAGAAGCAAGTCTCGAGCAAAAACCTTCCACTTATGTCTGTTGTGGCAAGGGCCCCTCCTCTCCAGCGCTCTAGGGAGCAGGCCACCAAGACCCCCACCTGCCAGGTCAATATCTCTTCCTTCACCTCCCGCATGACATGATCAGGACAAAGGCACAAATGGTGGGGGGCAGCGGGGAATAGGCCAACCCTAAAATTCAGTGAGGCAGAAGGTTTTCTCAAAAAGCGCCACTGAGTTAGGGCCACAACCATGCTCTTTCAATTTTTCTCCAAAATGGGACCAATACCAGCCTCTCCTGTTGCGGCACAGTCCTGGGCCGGAATTCCTATCAGATTCCAGCCTGGGAGGCTGATGCAAGACTTTTTAAAGTTAAATCCACTCACAAAGGCATACGGGAAAGGCGTTGGTTGCTGCTCTCTGAGGCCATCAGTTATTCCAGAGAAAAAAGCAAAATGAATTAAAAAAAAAAAAAAAAAGACAACGATAACAACAAACTCAAGAGGCAACAAGGAACCTCACTTTTACTGAAATGTTCTAAAGGCTTGATTGACAAATAAAGTCAGGGTTTGGTTTGGAAAGTGGGAGGAAAGACCAGTGGTGTGCCTTGGCAGCCCCAGCAGGGCGGTGGTGACTCGCTTACCTCCCCCAGCCCCACCCCTGCCTGCCCATTCCAGAGCAAGACAGGAGATTTGTTACCACCGTTGTGTGGCCCCATCCGAATGAAGGGGGCTTTTCATTAACAAAGTAGCGGGCGGTGTCATCTTCCCCTGAGTCGGAATCATTCACTATTAGCACAATGTGTTATTATTGTATTTTTAATTGAAATGTAAATTCTGGGAACACTCTGACCCAATTTACTCCCAGGGAAAAAAGGGCAAAATTCTCATTTTCAAGGCTCTAGAAATGCAAGTTAGTGTTATTAATGATTAAGCTCTTTTTCCTTCCCCCCTGCTGCGGGGTGGGGGCCGGAACGGGGACCTTCTTATCCAGGCACAATGGTAACGTTACCCCATCCTCTGAGTGCCTGTGATCAGGGAGTTGAACATTGCCCAGGAAGCTCCCATGTTTCCCCCAAACATCCTGGGGTTCACACCTGGGCCGGGAAATGGCCAGAGTGTATGGATGCAGTTTCAGGTTTTAAATGACGCTGATGATGGATCCGTGATTAAACGATTGATTTGGAAAGGACATTATTGTCCCGTCTATTTCAAAGAAGCTCTCTTTGTGAAAAACAGAACCTGAGTGAGACAGGGTGATTCAAGTGTTGATTCAGACTGTCCACAAACATTACACACTCGCACTCCAGCGGCGGGTGTTTCTAGAACTTACGCTAGAGTTCAAAGGGCAATGAGTGTTTGCAGCAGCGATTCTCCTTGCACAGAGAGGAGACAACATTCATTCCACCAACGCATATTTACTGAGCACCTACTAAGTGCCAGGCATGTGGAGATAGATGAAAAGGCAAAGACGGATACTTTATAAGTTCTGCTTGCCTACCTAAGTTCTAGGGACAGCTCAAATGGGAAATGTTCCTTACCATCTGGTCTAAGACACCCCCGGCCTAGTCACTTTCAGGCTTTTAAATTTTTTCTTCATGGGCTGGTTATTACTGGAGATTATCCTGCTTATTGATTGATTGGTTAAACATCTCCTCTTACCACTCTACACCCACTAGAATGTAAGGAAGTCCATAAGGTCCCTGCCCTTGGCTGCTACATTCTGCGGTGTGTCCTCAGAACAGAGGCACCTGGCACCTACCAGTGATTAGCAAATACTTCTGATTTTTTTTTTTTTTTAAAGAGAGAAAGATAGTGAGGAGAGAGAGACAGAGAGAATCAATTTTGATTGAGTTTTTCACATGGCTTTCGTTGTTCTGACACTTAGTTTGTACCTGGGTGCTGGGGTTTGAACCCGGGTACTTGCACATGCCAGGCAAGCGCCGTAACTGCTGAGCCACCGCTCCAGCCCACAAATACTTCTTAATCAGAGGGCAAATATGGCAGAAGAAGTACAGAAAATCCATCTGGCCCAGAAACCTTCCATGTCTCTTATCCACATCATTAATTCTACATACCCATCATGTGCCACATAAATAGATAAAAGTATATAGCCCCAGACCAGAGTTTGTGCAAGAGGAAATACAGTCCTGTGTGATCGTGTTTTTTATTGTGGTCCTCAATCAGGGGTGATTGATTACACGCCCCCCCCTCAAGGGACACTTGGCAATGCCTGGAGATGCTTTTGGTTCTTACAGCTGGGAAGAGTTGCTGCTGGCATCCAGAAGGGTAGGAGGTAGGGCTGCTGCTGAACATCCCTCAATGCACAGGCTCCACAGAATGAATTAAGAATGATCTGGCTCTGCCAATGGTGCCAAGACTGAGAAACTGTTACAGGAAAATTGATTATGAAGCAAAGGGTAGGGGTGAGAGGGGTCTACCACTCATGGTTTGGGTAGACATTGTCGAAGAGGCAAACAGGAGCCCAGTGTCACTCTTGGAGTCACCTGCAAATAAAGCCAGAAGAAAGAGGTCTCTAGAACTTGCTAACCCTCTATCACTTGTTCAGATAGGTATATAAACTCTCCTGAGAGAAATCCCCTAATCTAATTCATCACTTTGTGGAGGGCAAGCAGAGGCCCTGGTAAGTGAGCAGATCATAAGATTATCTAAAACCTTTTGCTTAATGAAAGAGGTTAAAGTCCTTGGTTAGAAAGGGGCAGGCAATCCAGGCTGCTGGGGAGACTGGGGCTGTCACTTCTCCCTTCCCCAAGATGGAAAGGACTAGATTCCTCCTGGCTACCTGAACAGAGTTGCATGTACTAGCCAGAAATACAACATCCCTTTGGAATCCAGATGTGTCTTTGCTGAAGCAGAAAGAGCTGGGGGAGAAGAGAAGAGCCTGCTTGCTCTTGCTTTTCATGTATCTCTGAAACAAGTTATTTGTGGCTTCCTATAAGCAAAATGAAAATAAATATGGGGTAAAGAAAAGACTGGGGACACCAAGCAGCAGACAGGGACTCTGGGACTTCAGGCAGGCAACATGCCCCAGCCCAACTAAAGAAAGCAGAGTGTCCTGTCTGTTATTCGATGGTCTTCAGGTCAGATCTTCAGGGGGAGTGGTTTTCTTTATAAAGTAACTTGGCATTTCAATATAGCTACTTATAGCCCATAGATCAAATGCTGCACAGGAATGTGGAGGGCTGGGAAGAGGCAAGAATGATGTATAGAAGGTGGGGGTGGGGTGGGGCGAATCAAGCCATAAAATGAGTCACTTCTGACTTGGTCTCCTCCAAGCTTGGGCTCTGATGTTCTGTGTTTACAAACCAGGAGTCAGAGCTGAGCTAAAAATGCATCTGCCTCCAGATGAGAGGCCCCTTGGGGTAGAGGGAGGGACTCCATGCAGTCAGCTCTCTGCTGATGGGGCTGGTTCTGTGAGTTTAGACCAGACATCGCAGGGTGCCCTTTGTGGCTCGCATCCCTGACCTGATGTCCCCTTCCACATGGGTTTGGAACAAGATTCCCATTTTTGTAGGCATGGTGGACAAAGCAGTAATTTCCAGGGTTTTCTCTGAAGGTTAGAATCCATTCACGGATAAACCAGTTGGCAACAGATCCCAGCTCCATACCACGCATAGGGACATGAGAGAAAGGGCTCATAATAGTTCAACATGTGACAAAATGACCACCATGAAGAAGTCACACTGTAAGAGTTCAGAGGGGAGAGGAAGATAGGTGAGGGGTCAGAGAAGATATGTGGAGAAACAAACCGGTCATCTGCTCCTGAAAAGGTCTCTGTAAAGAATGGGCTGAATTTTTCTGGACTTACCCTGAGGGACAGACAAAAGAAAAGTCAATTACGTTCCCAACAGAGCTTTCACTCCCTGTGAGGGAGGAGGGTCTCAGAGCCCTCAGCCTCTATCATGCACCTTCATGGCAGGGTCACTGATGGGCCTGTGACGCTCAAACTCAACACCTGCCAGTTCAGACCCATGTCCCCCTACAGCCTGTGGCCCTCCCCTGTAACTGTCCCAGGAATGACAACATTCCAGAAATGGGGAAGTCGTCCTAGACTCCTCTGTCCCCCTCGTCCACTTCTCGAAGCTGGCTGTCCTCATCACCTGTGCCACTCAGCCTGCCATGTACCGCCGATGCCTCAGGTCCGGCTCCTGCCATTTCTTGCCTGATCGCCCTATCAGTGCCCCAATTTATCTCCCCACTTTGGACCTGGATTTCTTTCCATTTGACTTCCCAGAAAGGATTTTCTAAAGTGCAAGTCTGACCATAAACATTTCTGGGTGTGCCTGGCTCTGGCATTAAATGTGTCATCTCCCTGACCCTTCGGCCCTTTCAGCAGCCACCTGAGATGCATATCACCTGACAGCCAAGTTCTTGGAAGCTTAGGTAGATGTGACATGAAGCAGCCCAAAGACACACAGGTCTCCGTGAGCATGGAGACTTCACCTGCTCCTGCCTGAAGCCATACTCTTGGCTGGATCCCATGTACTTCCTGTCACTGTCGCCCTTAAGATTATCCATGCATCTCCAGCATCCTCTGGATGGAAGTCAAACTTGCTTAACCTTCTTAATCTACTAGTTTCCTTTCCTAGTGCTTCCCACCCTCCGTCTTCACTCACCCTCCTACCGTGTCCAGTCACCATGCGCCAAGTAACAAAATATGCTTGCAAAGAATCTGGTGAGCACTGAGTGCCAGCCTTCCTGCAACTGCTTCTTACCATGCTTTTCAAGCTTAGTGAAAATGCCCCTTCCTCCAGGAAGTCTTCTCCACAGGCCCTAGTTAAGCCTGCTGCCTTGGTGCCACCAGTGTCCTGGGTCTCTGTCACTGAGCTTATACTATATTTCTGTTGTCCTGATGGATCTGCTTAAACTAGTTTCTAGCATGTAGGAACCGAGTAATTTCTTTTCCCAGTATAGTGATGGTGTGTGGTAGGTGCTTAGTGAACCGTTGTTGAGTGACTACGTGAACAGTTCTTTAAAATATTGAGAGCTGAAATGTGTGTTCAATTGAAGGCCCAGACTCTCAGCTGGAGAGAGAGAGAGAGAGAGAGAGAGAGAGAGAAGCAGGAAGGGGAAGGAGGGGAGAAGGTAGAAATATACATGGTGGAATAAATGTTCACCAGGAACAGAATGCTTGTGTTCCTTCCCACCCCAACCCCAATAACATGTTGAAATTCCAGCCCCCAAAGTGACAGTATTAGGAGGAAGGAGGTAAGTATGTTATGACAGTGCAGTCCTCATGAGTGAAATTAGTGCTCTTATAAAAGAGACCCCAGAGAGCTCCCTTACCCTCTATGAGCCAGCAAGCAAACCTGCCCCAGACACTGAACCTGCTGGCCTTGGATTTCCCAGCCTCCGGAACTGTGAGAAATAAATTTCCCTCCACCATTTACGGTTTGCTGTGATAGCCTGAATAGTCTAAGATGGGGTTCGCACAATATTACTAGTTGAGACATTCCCCTGGAATCAGTCCCGTCTTGCAAACTTATGTCCTAAAGGCTGCAAAAAGACAGTAACACCCAGGGGACAAAGGACACTGGAGCTGCCATAGTTTTCAGCTTGACATCTTAATGAAGTCTTATCCCAGGGTCTGTAGCCGCTGCACACGGCGTTCAGTACCGAGTGTGTACTGTGAATGTACAGCAATGAGTCCCTTCGCCTATGCAGCGTTCTGAGGTTGGCATCAGAGATCTGTGGACGAGCTGTGTGACCTCTCACCTCCAGTGTTCCTTCGCTCACTCATCTCAAAATAGCATTAATAAAAAAAATCAATTTTGGAGGGTTTCTGGGACTATAAAACCAAAGCCTGTGAAAGAAAGACTTCAAGAACAGTAGGTAATATTATCATTACACACTTCATAGCCTTGCAAATGGTGTGAAATCCAGAGGATTTTTCTTTGGGTCTAAGAATTTCATAGCACCTCTTCTGATTAGCAGAGACCTCCGTAGGAATGAACAAGGTAGAACGGGAAGTCCTGGTATTCTACGTGCAAGAACTGAGTCTGCTGATAAAACCAGAAGACCTTTGGGCATCTTGCTGCCTTCCTGCACAAGCTTAGGAATCACTGGAGTCCAGCCACCTTGGGTGGAAAGCAGGTCCTACACTAAGTAACTCGGCATTAAAAGACCATCGATAGTTTGTGACAGGCGCTTCCTGGGAAATGCATCCTGGTCCAATAGCAGCAATCATTAAATATATGAGGATGGGTCGATTTAATCTGTTCTTTTCATATGGATTGATTGGGTTAGCAGAGTAACAGAGCCTGGAGACGATTGACATTTCTGCATCCTTTTCAGACAAACTGGAGAGGAGAAGGGGCAGGGAGACCTGCAAAGGGAACTCACCCACCCCTCTCCCCATGCAGTTTCCACCTGTGCCTTGCTTTAAGCAGCAGAAGAGCTCAGAGGGCTGCAGGGTGGAGGGAGGATGTGGAGGAGGGTGAAGGTGCAAGGGATGAGGCTGGTGCTAAAGTGTTTCTCTCTGAGTCCACGCAATGGTCCTTATGCAATTTCCTTCCATTTCACCCCTACACCAACTTGCTCAAATCCCAAGTGACATGTTGGAGGAGGTCACAAAGTAATTTCCTGGAGAAAGGCTTGGCAGGTTAAAGTCAGGTTAAAGGAATCCAAGACAAGGTTCTGCCCTTTCTAGCAAGTACCTTCATCATACTACCTGGGGCAAGTATGCAAATTCCTTGGGGTATAGTTATCTATGGCTCCCTGCTACCCAAATTTCTCACAGGTGGTGAGGACATCGTGAAGAAAACACTTTGTGTGCCCTGAGCCACAACTCCTTGGCCCATCTGATTTCAGCACTGGGGAGATAGACAGTTCCACAAGGATTACGTGCCTGTGACATCTAGCCATACCCAGAGCAACCATTCACTGTTGGGGATGGGAGTGTATAGTATAGCCAACCCCTGTTCCGTGTAAGTGCTGTGAGGTTCCTCAGACGTCCCCAGTGGGATGGAGCCCCAGTTGCCTATACTAATCAGCTCAAAACACAATTTTTTTCAGTACTGGGGATTGAACCCAGGGGCACCTTACCACTGAGCTACATCCCCAGACATTTTCATTTTATTTTGAGACAAGGTATTGCTAAGTTGCCCAGATTGGTTTTGAACTTGTAATTCTCCTCAACCTCCTGAGCAGCTGGGATTGCAGGTATTTGTGCCACTGTGCCCAGACTCCTGGATCGTCTTTCAAATAATCTACCTGCATGCAAGTCCTTGTCTTGGACTTGGCTTTAGAAGGAACTCAAAGTGAGACCCATGGGAGAGAAAAAGATTAGGAGGTATCCAGGGGCATGTGCTTTGGGGATAATTGGTGCCTGATTTGCCCCATGCCAAGCTAGGTGTGCGTGTGTCCTAGAGATGCTCCATGTGGCAGGGATAGACTCTACTCCCCAGAAGGCCTGAGGCTGTTTGTTGGTTTCTCCCTGCCATCGAGGATGGTCTGCAGGAATGATCCACTTGTCTTTGGAGACAGTTACTAACACCAGTACAGCTCTGGGGCATATGACATTGTCCTTTGAGTCTCATGACCATCCCAGGGTGCACGACAGGGAATCGCCCTTGCTTTCTAAATGGCAAAACGGAAAGCATTCTCACAAAGGGTTTTTAAAAATGTGCTTATTACATCTTCAGTAACACTTTTCAATAATGGTACACTAACTTGGCATTTTTTATTATTATTTTACTTCCACAAATCCTTCCCATAACCCATCTGTGGGGTATGTGGAAGTGACACATTTTATTTCACCTTTTCCAGCCCAGTATTTCCAAAATTCTGACATATTTTAGCTGATACAGAAGCATACTCCTTTAGATCTAAATTCACGTAGTGAGATAACAATTCCCTTCTCAATTTTCTTCCTATCCTCTAAAGACAAACAGAAAGTTTCAAATTGGTACTAATATGTCTTCAACAGCTCTCCAGAACCTGACAGCTCTCTGTTTAACAAAGAGATGGGAAGTCTTCCAATAGGCAAGAGAATCTGCTTAGAATTTTATGATTGCTTTATTTTCGTGGAGTTAATTTTCAGGTTTGTTTCTGTTTACGGGAAAAAGAAAGTCAATGTCCATTTATGGAAGTGATATAAGCTTTGTTTTATGAATAACTGTATTAAATCTAAAAGAGAGAGAAAAGGAGACAGTGAGAGAGTCAAAGATGTTAAGTAATTGCTGGACCCATGGCTCAGTGGTAGAATCCTTGCCTAGCATGCAGAAGGCCCTGGGTTGCATCGCCAGCACTGTGAAAACAAATAAACAACAACACAAAATTAGGGAACTGATCATGGTAAAATTTGTGAGGGCTGCTTGGGAACACCGGAAGTCAGGGAAGCATTGTGGTTAGGCACAACTCCGCCATGATGTCTCTCCTCTGCTTTCCTTGACAGTTCTCTTATTTGACAATTCAAATGCACACTGAACGGAGGTCACCAGTCTGGAGTAGGAGTTTACTGATGTATTGTGATCTTGACAAGGTCCTTTCCCTTTGGGGAACTCAGTTTCCCCATCTTTAAATTGATGGTATGATGGGTAAGGCCGTCCTGTAGGATTCATCTCAAGCACCATCTCTTCCATGAAACACTTCTTGACCAACTTACCGTCGCCACACTGGGAGAGGCATAGATTGCTTCCAAGCTCTTGAGTTACCTTGGGTTTGACTCTTATTGTGTGATCTCATCCATAAATGTCACTGTCACTCACAAAACTGAAGCTTCTTTGTGTGTTCAATGGTCAGCACAGGGACTGATATACAAGCAGGTGCTCAATACATAGGTGATAAATACATGAATGATCCTGTGAACAATTTATCTCCCAAATATGCAAGACTACAGAATTTTTCCAGTTCACTCCATGGTCTTCCTTTTTATACCTTGGCATTTTCTTAGGTGTTACCTTATGAGGTCAATGTGAATTTATTACCTATGTACATACTGTCCCTTCTAGGAGGCTCTAAGCCTTTGCAGGACAGGGATTGCCTCCTGCTTCACCCACTCTTTCCATGCTAGGAAAACAATAGGCCCTCCTGAGCAACTACAGTTGTCCAGAGAGACAGAACCCCTTTATAACATAAATAGAACACCCTCAAGGCTCTCTTACCCTCCATTGTTTCCCATTTGAACTTTTCTAGGTCAGGCCCATTTCGCCTCTCCTAGGCCATCATTCATATAAGGTATATCGTGCCACAGAACCAGATAAAATAATATATGGTAGTAAGAAATTTCTATTTTGGGCTCAAGAAAATTATGTGATTTTGCTTAAGTTTGATTTAAAAACATGGAATATGACTGAGCTTAATGTTAGTACTTTGGAAAAATGTTCACAGTAATTACAGATGGGGTACATATATGCAATTTATTTCAAATTTAGTAATACAAAAAAATTCTGGATCCCAACGTAACTATTTATAACTTGGCCAGGAGAACTCTGAGAATCCCAGTTATTTCACCAGAATAGGTTATTCTGCATGTATCTTATTTAAGCAATAATGCATGACAGAGCGTGAATTATGGCATATTAATTCTTGCCTAGTGTGCTATTAGGCGAACGTTGATGGCAGAGAGCTGTCAGTGCAACTAGGCATGAATTAATATCTAATAATTCCCCTGCTGAAATGTCTTATTGAGATTATAGCAGTTTATTAGTAAAGGTTATTCCTTTAAAAAATGTTTTTGTATGCTAATTGGGAAAAGGGGGCTCAGTATAGAAAAGGCTTTTCCCAGCAGATGTTTCTAAAACTTCTCTTTGAAGCTTCCACATATCATCTTTGAGAAGTTTTCTCAAAAGCAGGAAAAGGGGGAGCTCCTTAGGAATATGAACATCAGAGCTTGCTTTGCTCAGAAATCCCATTGAATATCTGTTTCTTTCTCATGAAGAACAAGTGACTGGCATGAGAGAGAAAGAAACACGACCTGCTAACCCCCCAGAAGACTTGGGACCTATTTGTTACACAGCAAAACATAACCTAACCTGACTGATATGCTGACCTGCCCTAATGGTCCCATCCTCACTCCTTCAATTGGCTAGGTCTCTATTTAAACACCTTGTATTCTCCCTTCAACCACTTATCATGACTACAATTACCTGGGTAATTATCTGTGTAGTGTTTCTTCAGCTCTCTAGACCCAAAGCTCCATGAAAGGATGGATAATATTTGCTATGTGCATCTCTATATCCCCAGCACTTGTGTGACTGGCTCACATTAGGTGCTTTATAATAGTTGCTAAAAGATAAAACGAAAGAATGATTCAAGTGAACAAATAGTATTGTCAGAACAACCACTTGGGAAAACATTTTTCCAAACAAGAATTTAATAGTTCAAAAGATTGGTAGGTTTGAAAGATGGCTCCTACCCTCTGAACAATATGCCCTATCTTGAAATTACTGTGTGATTTTGAGCAAGAATCTTCTTCTCTCTGGATCTTCATCTGTCAACTGAAGGTCATCCTTCCTGGGACCTTTCATATTTGAGGCAGGAATATAATAAAGTAAGTACTATATATTTATAGGATGCGTAAATAAATTTTGCTGAGCTGGTATTAGAGGTAATACCATGCTCAGTATGTTCTCCAAGCTGAGGGCAGCAGGCATGTCCAATGTGTCTGTCACCAAATCCTGAAAGTGGCTTAATCCACCCAGCACATTTTTAGGTTCCCACTAAAAATTTCCTTGGGGTGCTTTTCAGCAACCACCATAGGAAGTTCTCCACTGAGGCACCCCCAAGAGCACATTTTCTTGAAGAGGGTGGTAAGCATCCTTTCTGGTCTGAAATATATGGAGATAGCTTTGTACAACACAGAAATGAGACTAGCAGTGAGACTGGGGCTACTGAGAGAAGGGTTTCTCTGGTTTTTTCCAGCGCCTCCGCAGAATGGAAGAGGCTCAGGAGAGCAGAACCACCCAGACGGCTCCCGTATCCCGGAATCAATGCCCGTCAGTGCCCAGAGCGGCTTTGCTGCCCCACACATGGACAGATGCGCCAAAGACGCTGCCCAACACCTCCATCGGTGCTGCTTGCGCTCTGCCCAGTTTTTACAGCCATAATTGAATTTTCAACAGTTCTGGGAGCATCTTCATGAGGGAACAACCAAGCTGAAAGGCCCAAGAGCAGGTGTGTCCTGAACAGTGCTTAAAGGGACATCCTGCCTCCCATGCGGGGACTTTGTTCATGGAGGCTTCACCTCAGGGGAGAGGTGGCCCACCAGACAACTAGGTCTCCAATAAATCTTTGGTGATGCAGAACTGCGAGACCCCCCATCTCAGGTTTGGATTCTCGGGAGACTTCCGATTTGACTTTCAGAAGCTGTCCCGGTCGGTGTCTACTCTTTTCTGCAAAAACCAAAGGAATCCAAAGTTTCTTTCTGGAAGTCTGGGGACACACAGGAAGCTGAGCCTTGCCCTTCACCCTCGCTTCTTTCTGACCCTTGCAGAAGGGTGAATGCTAGCCTGTACAAGGTGAGGGCCACCACTGAGCCTTCTTCCAGCACTTGCTTGCTTAACCCTCATGGGTCCCTGGTCTCCAGGTGTCAGGAAGCATTTGTTTCCGTTCTGCTCTTTATTCAAAGAGCACTTTTTCTGCCTCAGCTTTGTCCTCTCAGACACAGGCCCAGAGGTAATAAACAAGCTGGACGTGTCATTGCAGAAGAAACCAGGAGGCTGAGGGGCAATGGAAGTCACTTCTTGATGACCCTATGTGTCCCCTGTACTAGACATTTGTACATCATCTCCTTAGCCAGGAGCGTGGCTTTCCCTGCCATGGCTGCTGGATGCTGTCTTGCTGCATTCTGTCCTGAGAAGCATGTGAGTAGGAACACTGAAGAGGAAGAACCCTTTGTGGGATTGCTGAGACAGGCAGAGTTGCTGTGGGGAAAGAATTTGAGGCCCTTAGGCTGTATCTGTGGGATGCCCCCTAAACCAGACTACAAGCATCAGAACCTCAGGGTGCTTGTTCAAATGCATATTCCCAGGTTCCATGTTGGGACCCGTGACATCAGAACCTCTGGGACTGGGAGCCTGGGCAGTTCTAGCGATTTGGAAAGCAGGAGCCTGGTCTCATGCTTACACACACATACCACTTAGATTGCTTCTGATCATTCATGAAATAAAAAAAAAAATCTTCAGGAAAACTTAACTCTTGCCATTTTTTTCTTCAAGTGATCTTAAAAGGAGACAGATCTGGAAGCCCATGAAGACGACAATGTTAGCATGGATGGGTTAAAATAGCCCACCTGAAAAATGTGAGTTTCTGAAAATCCCTTCCTTCTCCATGGTATTTTTCTAGTAGTTTTTTTTTTCTTTGTTCAAATACCTTCTCTACCAACTTGTGCAGAACCCAAGTCTGTCTAAAGTCATCCCAAAGGGATCTGAATTGGCTATCACCAATTTTAGACCATCCTCAGAGGAGGATTCGTGGAGACCCTAGGCTGGGCTGTGACTTCTCTGTGGGCCATGAACTTCAACGTCCTCCTCCTCTCTGAAGGTGGCGTTCTTTGCAGCTGGCACCTTCTTGGTGGTGCATTTCCCCTCTTGTAAACAGCTGTGCCCTTCTTGGCAGCTGCTGCAGATTAGTAAATTACAAGTTCGAGATTAAAAAAGAAACGACTAAAGAATAAAACCTTTAGTCCGGCAATTTGAAGTCAGACTGCTACAATGAACACCTGTTGAGAAAGACCATTATTAGAAGCCAGAGGCTTCGGGTGAAAAGATCACTGTGAATTAATTTTGATTGCTTCACAAGACTCTGCATAACAAATGATCTCCAATGGGGGTGTCCAGGGACTTGCATTTGAAGGAGGGGGGTAGATTTTGTTTCCACAAGGTAATATAAGCTCTGCCAGGACATTAAAATCCACCATTGGCTGCCCTTGTCTGTATCCCTCTGTTGAAACAGATTGTGCATGCTAAGGTTACCATGTATTATGCTTCTGGGGAAAAAAGAGAAACAATTGATATCAAAATCTTTTTAAAAGGTTAGTTGAGAAAGCATGAGGTCAGAGACTCATGACTCCCAAATTGTTAAATCATTTATTTATGTCTGTGTCTATGTAAATGGAGATTTGGGTTCTTTCTCGGTGATTTCAGCAGTCCATGTTTTATTTTTTAACCACACGCACACACACACACACACACACATCTATACTTTTTATTGTAAGGGAAGAATAGAGTAAAAGATGTGTTAATAAATGGATTCACTTGCAGTTAGGTGACCTTTGTACTTTGTAATGTCATCAGAAATGAGAAAAAGTTAGGCATTAGTGATCACGAGGTACTGTGGAAGAGATGGGCTAGTGGGGGATGGGGTGGTGGATATACTGAATATTAAGTAGTTTCATTCTTTCCTGAAATGAAAGAGACTCCAACTAAAATATGCCGGCGTCCTACCTGTCTGTCAGCCTCTGATTAAATCTAAAAGCACGCTTCCCATCTGTTTGCCCAAATGAAAAGTGTAATATTCAACTAACTACTTTCTATTATCACTCAACTTAAGGGTTTCTCTGCAAAATGATCCTCAGTTCATTTGAAGTTTATTTGGCACACAAAAGGAAGCTACAGAAAGCTCTACGCTTTTAAGCTAATAAGCAGTCTACCCAGCTGACTCTGTGGCTGAATTTTCAACACTTTATCATTAATATCACATGACTTTGCATAGCCATGAACTTCCATTTGTCATGGGATGGAAAACCTAGAAACACCCTGAGCAATGGACAACAGAGGATATAAACAAAATCTTATCTCCAGTTAGGACTGTTCTAACAATGCGCATTAGAAGTTTTATAACACTGTGCTAGGTTATGTGGTCGTAAGTTCCTCACCAAACATCACTTTATTAAATGAACCACATTTTGTTCTTTCAAAAGTGTTGAAGCTTAGCCTGGAAGTCTGAGAGTGACACATGCCTGGATCCCCACCCCCAAATCTCCAAGGGGAATCAACTCTTCCCAAGTTTAAAGATGTTTCTGGTGCTTGCTTTTGTTTCTAGGTCATCAAAAAGATTGAGCAACCTTGCTGTGAGCGAGGGAAGCCTACTTGTGCTGCTTGCAAAATGCTCTCTCTCCGCGAGCAAAAGCTTCTAAAAAGAATTCCAATTTCTGCACCATTTGGAGTCTTTGGGGGTTCCTCAGAGATATTAGATAATTGAATATAGCTTTCTACGATTGAAAAAAAAGATCACACATCCAACAACAGCCCCCAAACTCCCAACATCCCTTAGCACACCAGTCAATTTTATGACAAAGTTAATCTGCAGCGTGACTTACGGAGCCCCAGAGGGAGGTCACTGGGGCCGGTAAATATGTAAACATGGCTTTTTCGGTTTCCGTTTCGCATGAATACAAAATAAACTGCGGCCCTCCGCATGCTGGAAAGTTCTTCCTTAAAGTTAATAAAATCTGTCAACTTCCATAAAGGCAGAGAGGAAGGGGGTCCACAGGTGCAGGCGTTCGGGCTGGGGCTGGAGAAGTCGGGGCAGCTAATAAAAAGCCCTGGGCACTGCGCGCCTCCTTCCCCATCAATTCCCATCAAGCGTTATTAGCGTCATCTGCCGCCTCGGAGGTGCGTCCCCCGCGCTCGCCCCGCAGAAGCGACAATGACATTTGGCCGCGCTGCAGGTGCGGCTGTGTGTGGCCGCGCAGCCCGAGTGGGGCAGCCTTTGTGGCGCTCCGATCCTTTGATCTGAGCCACAAAGGGCCCGAAGCTGCAGCCCCTGCTTTCTGCTGGCTGCTCCGCCCGAGCCAGGGACAGGGCGGGCTGGGGGTGGGGGCGACGAGGGAGCAGAGAGCTGGAGAGGGAGGGGGCCTCGGGAGGGGGTGATCCATAATATTTATTTCAACAATAGCTTCAAATCTTTTTAAACATCATAAGAACACGGCTCATTAAGCCCACAACAGCCTTGAAATTGTGTTATAAAACCGCAAAACAGAAATCAATACATTTGCTAGAAAGGAGGTAATGAAATATATTGAGTTGCCTGAGAAGTGGTTTGTATGAATCATAATATTATTATGTGCGCATCAATTCCATTTCCAATACTTAAAGTTAACCAGCTAGCGAAGAGCGCCCTGAACCCTCGTTAAACAAGCTCTCCCCGTTACTTGCCAGGCTGTGCATCCTATAAATAACTCAGGGAGGGGGCCAGATCAATGTTGCCCATCCCAGAGCTTCAGCTGCTGCGGCCCTATTGCTTCCCCGCCTGATCAATATGGACTCACAATGGCCCGGAGAAAGCCAGGGGCAGGCCTGGAGCTCCAGGCTGGAGCCTCCTGCCCAGAGCAAAACCAGCAGCCAGTTTCTACAAAGGGGGTGGGGGGTGGCCAGCTGCTCAGCCCCTCCCAACTAGAGACCTCAACTTCCTTCCCCACCCCTGTTTGAGGAACACCAGGTTTCTATGGCAGACTCTGCCTAGGCTGTGTGAATATGAGGGCTCAGGCTGGGGAAGAGCACCCTATAAACCACTCAGTGCAAGGTTTGATCCCCAATTTATTTTCTCACTGCTTTCTGGTTGCAAATAATGTTGTTTTTGTTCTGCTGTGCTATAAGTGAATTAAAATTGGACACATTCCCCCTCTTTCCTGATGTATTTTTTAAATAGGACCTAATTCTATAATGTATGGTAAACTAAAAATCAGGAAGAGATCCAGGTTTTGAGGAAACTGGGGTGGGGGAGGTTCACTCAAAGAAAACCATATGACCTTTGCAAATTTCCTAAAAAGCATGAATGCATTTCCAAGGCTCTTCCCAGGTCCTAGCAAGGACTTGAATGGTGGGGACCCCAAAGTGGGAGCCTCAAAACTTCTGGGGAAGTGCGACCCAGAGGAAGTCCAGGAGTCCTGAAATTCCCCTACGCATGCATCTCCATACTGCCTTCCACCTTCTGAAACGGGAGCTCCCTAAGGGCTGCAGCTTTAGAGCCTAAGGTGTGACTCCAGAGACTGTGTTAGTCACAGTGTACACAGGATGAGCAGGGAGATTTGCAGGGCCAGCCAGGGAGTCCCCGGTTCATGTCTTAGCCACAGTAGTTTCTTGTAGGCCTTGAAATAGCCACTTTGTCACTGCCTGGGTCCACCTATGGCCTTTGTTCTGTGCATCAGAACTGACTGTTGAAAGAAGTGAACTTCTGGAATATTCTCTGCTGGTCATTTTACAGATACAGACAACCCTATGTATGTGCACACACACACAAACCCTCACCCATGCACAGATGCATGGTACAAAGCCAGGTCCATGAAAGCATGATAACCCAAGTGCCGGGACAGGGTCTTTACAGGAAAGCTTCATCTCGGCCTCCTGGGAGGGCCCAAAACAGTGACTCTCAGCCTGGCTCAAGTTTGTTCCCACTCAGCAGGGGCCATCTGGCAATGTCTGAAGACATGTTTGGTTGTCACTGCCTGAGAGGTGGAGAGGAGGCAACTGGAATCTGGTGGGTAGAGGCCAGGGATGCTAAACGTTGCCCGGGACAGCCTTGTACTAAAGAATTGTCCAGCCCCAAGTGACAATGTTGCTGAGATTGAGAAATCCCCCACTAAGGCTGCACTAACGCTTTGTTTCTTGCCAAAATTCACAGTGCAGATATTACTGCTTCAACCACAGTGCCTTTGGCCTTTGGTCCAGAAGCAGGAGGGGAGTGTGGAAACCCCCCACCCCTCTCTTGATATCATGACTGGGTAGCAAGCTAGCAAGGCCCTTCCTTATTTCAGGCTTCTAACCACTGACAGCCTTTGTCCCCAGTGTGCTGCCGCCGCCATGTCTCTGAGCCCTTGCTCCAGGGCCCCTGGAGCACAGTCCTTCTCCAGACTCTGCCTGAAGAGTGCCAGGTGGACACAACAATTAGTCCCCAGCTTCTGAGGGTGGGCTGTCTCATCTTCTGCCTGACCTCCCAAGTACCTGACTCGATTCATTTCTGAATCAATGCAGAATTATTTTAGATACTGCTGTTTAAATACAGGAAATTAGACACTGAGTGCAACTATATTTCAGGATCCAAAGCCTAGGTGACTCATTGTTCCAGCACGAGATTTCCCCTTGGATCTTGGTGTTATTTCCTTAACCCCTCCCCCACTGCCGATTGTCTGGTGCTTATCCCAGAATTGATCATTTCAACCATCTTGGCAGCCTGTGGATATAGACTTTGCAGTGATATGAGTTTCTGCCCTCACTGGCCAGGAAAGAACAGTGGTCACCAGGAACAGCACAAATGGGATGCCATTTGTTTGGAGAGGGGAGGGTCATTCCTGCTACATAATCCCAATTACGCACACTTAGCTGACTCAGGCTGGCCACTTATTGACCAGGCAGATAGTCACCCAGCCTATGTCACTGCAGATCCTGAAAACTGGTTTAATTTGAACACAAAATAGCTCCATATTGCCCTATGGTCTAATAATTCCAGGATTCTTTTGAAAAACAAACTAAAAAGTAACTTGTTCTTTGATTTTTTTAAAGATTTTTTTAAATAAAAATTTGTTTCAAAATTAAAGTGTTCTTATCTTCAGTATGCACACAGAAAAGAAACTACAAGAAAACTTTGTACAACAAAAATTCTCCACATTGTAAAGCACAGAAATGCCTATGAAAAATTATCCCTGATGATTTTAATTTTGAAACTTCAGAGAAGAATGAAGTTAAGCAGAATGAAAAAAAAAATTGCCCAGTCCTAAATATATTAAATAACTCAAACAACATAACTCAATCATCCTTAGAGTTAGGATTTACCATAGTATGGTCATCGTTTATGGAACCAATATTGAGTCAAAGTGATTTCTTTCTCTGTAAATTTTTGGAGTTTTTGTTTATAAACATAGAGATTCTGTCATAAAATATGTTTTTTTTCCCTAAACCAAGCATGCAAAACACTAGGCATACAGTTTGTTCCTTTGTTTACTATGTTTGTGATCTACAGGGTGTCCACAAAGTCTGGAAACACAGATAAATGTAAATAATGTGGTCAAGGATATCTTCAATCATAAAAACAACTAATAATATGTATGTTTTCCGGCTTTATGGACATCTTTGTTTATCATTGTCATGTAGACAGTGCAAATGAAAATCTAACATTTCCTAGGTTACATGCAAATCAACAGTAAATGTATCTTCTTTTACATAATAATGAATTCCCTTGTTGTAAAAATTTTGGAGGACAAATCAAAATTTAAATGAATGCTTTAGAAGATGACTTTGTCAGATGAAGGATCTTTTTTTATCATTTTATAAAGAGAGATGGACAGTGAGAGAGAGAGATAGAAAGAGAGAGAGAATTTTTATTTAATAGTTTTCCAGGTGGCTTTCATTGCTCCCAGACTTCATTGTGTACATGATGCTTGGGTTCGAACTCACTTACTCGTTCATGCCAGGCATAAAGGATCTTTATGAGAAGTGAATGGAGGAGTTGGGTGGTGGCTCAGCAGTAGAGCACTTGCCTGGCATGCGTCAGTACTTGGGTTTGAACCTCAGCACCACATACACAAGTGAGTATTGGAGAAACAGAAACCAGATGAAAAAAACAAATAAAAATTAATTCTCTTTCTTTAAAAAAAAGTTTTAAAAAAGAAATGAATGCATCAATTTTTGAAGTAGAGGTTTTCATAGATTGGATTTCCTTAAAATGAGAGATCAAATGATGATAGTAATGACAACGATGAAGATGAGGTTGATCATCTGTGCTCATTGTCCTGTAGCGGATTCAGCTGTGGACTTTATGTGATTTATCTCAACAGAATCTTCTCCTCTTTTTTAACAAAGAACTCAACTAAACCCCATCATCCCCACGTAGGTAACATATCCAGCACAATCCCAGCAGTCTGGTCTGCTGGGAGGCCCAGTTGCATTGTCTGGAAGTCTTAGATGCCATTTCCGATGCTCTTACTTAGAATCAGAAAGTCAGATTGAACCGTAGCTCGATGCCTTATGCAGCAACTATTTGTAAGGTTGTCTTATGGTCCACTTAGACTTTGAACTCTTGAGGGTAATGCCGGTGTCATATCCACGAGAGTTGTCATGGCGCTTGGTGGACAGAGAGATGTGTATAAGTATTTGCTGAGTCGGAGGAGAAATTGAAGTAATAAGTTAGGATTTATTCAGTTGGAGTATTTGAAGAAATTCTACATCAAGAAGGATATTTGTCCCCATTTTGAATTTCTTTCCCTTTGAGCTCCTGTTATTAGCCCATATCACACTCATCCACTCCAATCCAAAGTACTTAAGTCTTGGATTCAGTTGAGGGTGAGCAAATTCCATTGGTCACACTACCTAAATTTACAATTGCCTACAAGTGGGGTGTGTGTGTGTGTGTGTGTGTGTGTGTTGGGAACACATTGTCTACACTCCCTCTACACTCCCACCTGCATGTTTGGGGCATTTGTAGCAGATGTGTATGTTTTTGCTGGTGTGGAGTGGGCTTGCCTTTCTATAGCCTTTTTTTTTCCGTTCTGGAAATTGAACCCAGGGGTGCTCTTCCACTGAGCTATAGCTCCCATTCTTTTTATTTCGGAGATAGATTCTCACTAAGTTGCCCAGGCTGGCCTCAAACTTATGATCCTCCTGCCCCAGCCTTCTGAGTTACTGGAATAACAGGTGTGTGCCACTGTACCCAGCTAGCTTGCAAATCTTGAAAGCACCACTATATCATTTTCAGCATTTGAATCAATATTTTAGTGGAAAATTAAAAAGAAAATGAGTATTTGGAAACCAAAGGTTGCCGACTAAGAGCAGAGGGGGAAAAAAGAAGATTGCATTTCACCTACCGGATAGAGACCTGAAAACTGACCTCCCATCCATCTCTTTTATTCCTGCTCTTATTTTACAGTTAAAATATTCTTTTTCAGCCCAAGGTTGCTTATTGTAAATTGTTTCCTAGTCGCACAGCTCTGTCTTCCCTAGCTCTTCTCTGTCCCTCTTCTCCCAGTCCCCCCAAACGATGCAATCTGTATTATTAACAGATGCAGCTGGTGAGAGCCCAGCCATAGTTCTCGTCTTCAACCAACCCTGGGGAGAGGAGCTAAGGAGCAGGAAATAGGCCTTCTCCAAAGAGGATCCAACAGAAAGGGAGGCTCCACTCCAGATCTGAGGCTGTGTGGTGAACCACATAAAATACTGCAGAAGATGAAGCTGCCAGAGCGCAAGGCTCAGAGGCACCCACAGATCCCACGGTTTGAATCACTGACTGGCTGCTCACGGTTCTAAATTCTGAGTCTGTGTAAATTAAAAGTTGCATTCCCATTGCTATGCCTCGGAACATGGTTACTCATCTTGTTGAGTTTCGTATCTCTTCCTTGGGAAGGCCTTTCATTTAATCCTTTAAATATCTGAAATGCAATTCCACACATTTCTAAATATAACTCCTTTTCCAATCACAATCAATTCCAGAAAGAGTCTGCGTGGATGAAAAGGAAGAGTAAACCTTCTCTTTGTTCTAGATGGAACCAATGGTATTTGGATGATGTGTGGGGTTGGATCACAACAAATTATCTCCATACCAGTTGTCTCTGTGCAAAGGTTGGGTAAAATCTCACAGATCTAAATCTTGGATAAAAGGGATATGCACATTTCTCAACAGAGGAGAAGGAAGGTGGCTTGGATGACTCAGCTTCCCGAATGTGGAATTCCCCAACAAACACACGTATTGCAAAACCTGTAAAGGAAGAAAAGCTGTTTGCAAGGCAAGTTTCGGGATACAGGATTCCAAATATCCCAATTTAGCTAAGTGCTCATCAAAAACCCTTGTGGGGGCTGGAGCAGTAGCTCTGCTGTTACAGGGCTTGTCTGGCAGGCATGAGGACACGAGTTCAAACCCCAACGAAGTGTCAGAGCAACTAAAGTCACATGAAAAACTAAATAAAATTGATTCTGTCTTTCTCTCTCTCTCTCTCACTGTCCCGCTCTCTTCGGGACAGTGATTTGGATTTAGAGTCTGTTTCTATAATGACTGAATCGTTCTCCGCCTTAGAAGAAATGTCTTACGCTGAGCATTGCTAATACCCTGAGCTTGTATTTTCAGGCTCTCTGAGCCTCAGAGTTTACAGGAAAGTATGGATCCAATGGAGGTTGAACCCCAAACCATCAAGTTCATCCCTGGAACTTGATTTTAAAAATACAAACTCTACTTTCACTTTCTTCTATTGTTATTTTCAAAATCTCTAATAAAGTAAGAATTATGACAGTAAAATATCAGTTATTCCAGATTCTGGTAACTGGAGTTCAAATTAACGGAGACATTATTCTGAGGTGGAATCCCAGGGCAAAGTCCTGTACGTTAATGGCTGGAATGCTAATTTGAATTTTAAGTGGATGTTGAATATTAACCCTGACCACGTCCTGGATGGCAAGTTTCCAAGCTCAGCACTATTGACATTTGCACTGGGAAATTCCTTGCTGAGGGCCGGTCCTGTGTGTTACAGGAGGACAGGAGCATCCTTGGCCTCTGCCCACTCCTGGTTGTGACCACCAAAAATGTCTCTGGGCATAGCTAAGTGGCTGCTAGGAGACAAAAAACAAACCTGGTAGAGAATCACTACTTTCACAAAAGGGAAAATTCACTTCTTAGATATTTCTACTCTTTTTAGGAGGGAGCTAGTAAATGTTAGGGTCTCTTCTGAACATAAAGTCACAGAAATAAATTACATATTTCCACTGTATAATGGAATATTAAACAACCATTAAAAATGTGTTTTAAAGATACTTTATAGGCACAAGAATATGCTCATCCTTAATGTGAGATGATAAAAGAGCAGGACGTGAAAGTATATGTGCCATACATGTATTTTATAAGATGTGCTTACATGGAAATATTCTAAAAGAAAAACAAAACCACAAAAATTAAACTGAGTTTATCTATGGGTGGTAGGATCGTGTGACATAAACTTTGTTACTTAAATTTTTCTGTTTTCCCAAATCATCTACCATGAACGTGTACTTTTATAATTTTCACATTAGACACAGAGAACGGACAGGGACGCTTGTGTGATACAGTACAGGAACTGAAAGGCTGCAGCCCAGTGGCGTCCTCTCTTTTTAATACGATTTCCTTCCACCCTTGGAGGAAGCAGAGTGATGCTTAAAAAACTCCTCCAGGGGTTGGGGATTTAGCTCAGTGGCAGAGCCCTTGCCTAGCAAAGGCCCTGAGTTCGATCCTCAGCCCTGGAAAACAAAAAACAAACAAAAGAGCCTCCTCCGATTCTTTTGCTCATTAAATACTCAGATCTGCTTCATTCTGAGGTCTTAAGTTGCCAAGGGCAGGATTCATGATATTGCTCATTTTACACCTGGCTTCTCGACCGGGGTGCATGCATTCACTCATTCGCTCAGGACGCAGGCACTGTGCTGGGTACTGGGAATTCAGGGGCCAGTGCAAAGCAGGTTGAGACCCTGCTGTCTTGGAAGCCAGACAATAAATCAATTGGCAAATAGAGAGACACAGAGATCTCACAGATTCATGGGAACTGGGAAGGGAAGAAACCATGAAGCTATGTTAAAGAAAGGTATTGGGGGAGAACGCACTGCTTTGGCCTGGGTTTGACCAGGGAGGGATCCTCTGAGGAAGTGGCTGATTGCAAAAACAAGATGAAGAGTCGCAGAAACAAGCCTGGTGCATTTGAAGATGAGAAGACGTACCATTGGGACGGGCACTTTGCAAGCAAAGGGGAGAACAGCTAAGAGGCTGGGCTGGGAAGTTGGAGGACCCTGATGGCATGGCTCTCTGAGGCCAGGTTTAGGTCTAGGCACACAGGATGTGGCAGGAATGAATAAGAATTTTTGAGGCTAGGGTCACAAAGCTTGCAAAAAAGATTTCAAGGAGATTTTGACATACTGGAAATTTTAAGGATTGTAGGTCTAGAGCCTCCACTTTTTAAAAAAAATTCTGGGAGTGAGCTGGATGCAGTGGTGCACGCCTGTAAATACGGCCACTTGAGAGACTAAGGCAGGAGGATTATGAGTTTGAGGACAGCCTGGGCTACACAGTGAGATCCCATTTCATAAACAAAACCAAAAAACTATGGGAGTGGGGGGGACAGAGGTGGTAAGTGAAGTAATTCAGAGCATCGTTCCTCGGAGTGTGGTCTGTGGGCCAGTCACAGCAGCAGCACCAGGGACCTTGTGCGAAGTCAGAATCTTAGGCAGCAATCACAATGCACATTTCAACAACCACATGTCAAGTGTTTTGAATGCATGTGAAAGTTTGAGAAGTGCTGATTGAAACCAGTATATTACATATCATCATAAAGCTTCCATAGAGTATAAGCTGGAAACTGTGTGACTGTTAGTGATAAAACACCTGCAATCATTTTTCTCTGGGATTAGAGAACTCAATAAAAAAAGATGAATGTGACTGTAGTCTAGATTAGGTGTATGATTAACCCCCTCTGGGTTAACCGTAGTGGCTGAACTGTACCCTTGGAATCTGAACTTGGCTTTGCAAAGGTTTGTCAACTGGGCAATAGATACTGAAACTCATTTTACCTTTTTAAAGAGAAGGAAAGTTCTTTATTATACTAGCTAAGCATAAATAGTCGCTATGCTGAGCTAATATCTTCCTTTTTTGGTACCAGGGGCTGACCACATTCCCAATCCCTTTTTATTTTTTATTTAGAGACAGGGTCTCACAAAGTTGCTTAGGGCTTTGCTAAGTTGCTGAGGCTGGTTTTGAACTTGAGAGCTTCCTGCCTCCACCTCCTGAGCTGCTGGGATTATAGGCATGTGCCACCACACCTGGCTAGTGCTAGTATTTCATATTGTAAAAAGTATGTGTCTTGTTAATTTTGTGTTGCTGAAACATCTGATGCTGGGTGAGATATAAAGAAAAGAGGTTTCCTTGGCTCAGGATTTTGTGTCTGGAGAGTCCAAACAGCTTGTCTGACGAGGTCCCCCCTGGCTGTGTCACACATGGTGAAGCTGAAAGGGAAATGGCCCCTTGCAGAAGGGGCTAAGCGTGTGCCAAGCCTTGATCCTTGAGAACTAGCTCAGTGCTGCCAGAACTATATTCATCCCTTCCAGAGGGCGCTGCCCCTAATCACCCTCCACCAGGCCCGCTTTCTAAAGATCCATCACTTCTTAATACCCTTGCTCTAGGGACCAGGTGTCCATCACTTGAGCCTTTGGGAGAAACACTCAAACAGTATCTAAACCACAGCAAAATACAAGACCTAAAGAAACCCCTGGGGAACGAACAGAGACCTCTATCATTAACCCTTAAGAATCCTGAGTCTTCTTCCTCTTCCTCTTCTCTTGTTCTGGATGCTTTCAAAACTTAAGCCGTCTCGCTGTTCCTGACTTGCACCCCTTCCTTCTGCTCTCTAAAATGTCTTTTGCTCTCTTTTCCTGCCCCCTCCCTTTCTCATTAACCTGGGGCTTTTCACTTTTTTATGCAACACAGCTTTTGCTAACTCTAGGCCAGGCCACGCTTCTTCCCTTCAGTGATTAGAAAAAGCCCATGTTGGTACATGAGCCCTAGGCTTATTCTGTGGCTCTCACTGATCAACTAATTTTTTCAAATGACTAGGCTCCTGACTCTGTCCTTGTCCTTCAAAATGAATAAGATATTATTTCTAGCAACCATCACTAGTTCAAGGCGCTCTGTTTACTCCAAAAGCAATACATGTGTGAAAGGAATCTAGTGCTAGGAAAGGTCCAATTCCTATTGGCCTTCTGTTATGAAAGAACTTTCCAGAAGGTATGCGAGAAGGCTCAGAGTGGAGGAACGGCCTGTCTTCTCCAGGCTCACTGCTGGCCCCTTCTTCCACAGCAATGGGAAAGCCTCCCTGCCCCACCCACAGGTGAGCTCAGATTTATATCACGCTTTCAATAAACACACACAGGTGAGGATTGCTACCTGCCTCTCCCCTCATGTTTGGGGACCAGGGGCTGCTGCTCTGTTTCTTCCTGCTTTGTCATAAAGATGTTTCTTATGGAAAGGACCTGAGCTTTGTCCCATGTCCTAGTTGGATGCAATTTAGACTGGAAGGAGCCCAGGACACATTGCTTGGGGACGAGTATCCTCGATTGGGTCAGCAGTGGGTACTGTTTGACTTGGTTTCCTGGGGCAGCCTGTGACTGTCTTAGTGATGCTTTTGTAAAGAGGACTGTCCCCTGCATTCAGGACTCCAGTAGCAGGAGGACTTTCTGGTCTTCCAGACTGGCAGAAACGGGAGCCCCAGGAAATGAGGTCACTTCCCGAGCTCAGTGCCTGGACTTTGAGGCCTTGGTCTGCTTCTTATCTCATTGGCTGTCACATTGCTCTGTGTCCTCATATGCGGAATGTAAGCATCTCCTCAGCAGTCGCTGTGGCCATTGCATTCATTATTCGTATTCTGCTTGGCTCTTGGAAAAGTGTGCCTAACACCACACGAACCCCTTTCCCAGCCATTTTGCTAAAGTGTAAGCAGCACATGGGTAGATACTTCTTCAACTTTGGTCACTGACAACTCCCAGCTTCTAGAATAGTGCTACGTATAGAGTAGGTGCTCAGTAGGTATGCTGAAAGAGCTCTCAGCACATTCCCAAGGCTGGGAAAGCTTTCCTGAGACACCTCCCCTTTCCTGGCTACACTTCAGTGTCCTGTGTATGGACCTTTAGAACACTTTTCTGAACTCTATAGGCTCACACACAGTGGTCTCTACCATACTGTGAGCACAGAGGTTAATCCTGGCACTTACCAAACCACCTGGCACTTAGGATATGCTTAATAGTTTTCTAACTGTCTCAGTCCGTTTCTGTCACCATGGCAGAATACCTGAGACTGGGTAATTTATAAAGGAAAGAAGTTTATGTTGGCTCAGAGTTCTGGAGGCTCAGAAGGTGCCCACATCTGTTTGGCTTTGAGGGTGGGCCTCATGGTCCAAAGGGAAAAAGAGGTCACATAGTGAGAGAGGAGAAAGCTGAGGAAGCCCAGCTTGCTTTATAACCACCACACTTTTGAGGAACTACATTAATCCCTTTACAGGGGTGATCTCTTGTGACTCAAACACCTCTCAAAGGCCTCACTGCCTCTCCACCCCATTATATTTGGGACTAAGCCTTAACAGAAGCTTCTGATGAGGACCAACAAGGCCCCCCCTTTAAAAACAAACAAACAAAAAACTATCTGATGAAGAAAGGAAAGAAGTGGGGGGAAGTGGAAGGAAGAGGTGATTAGAAATGGTTCTCTTAAGAGCCTGGGGTGTGTCTCAACAGAAGGGTACTTGCCTAATATGCTTGTGGCCCTGGGTTCCATGTCCAGAACTACCCAAAACCTGAACAAACCAAAAAACCCAAACAACAGCAGCAGAAAATCCCATTATTCTCTCTAGACCACTCGATCCCCTTCTGAGGAAAGCTAACCTTCCAGAGAAGTCACATGGAATTCCCTAGACCTCAGATTCCTCATCGGTGTAAAGGGGGTGATGTTGCATGGTGGGGAGGGATAAAGGGACTGGCAAATGCTTTGAAAAGCAAAAAGGCTCTGGTGGGAAGGAGGATGGGTGATCAACAGAACTCCCCCAGCCCCCTCGAGGCCCTGCATCTACCCATCTTGCTCTTCCTCTAACATCAGCAAGGATTTAAGTCTACAGGAATCCCGGGCCCTCCTCCTGAGTATCCCCAAGCCATGAGTGGCCTTTCCGGCTATCTTTGACTCTTTAACGTGAAGATGCCTGCCTTCTGCCATTTCACCCCTTGCTGGATTAATCTGTAGCTGCCCTGAGCACTAAAACAAGAACCTTCACTTCTCAGCCTCCTTTCCTTACTTGCAGGAAGTCAAAAGCTAACAGAGGTCAGCAGGCAGTCCGGTCCTCCAGAGGGGCAGTCACTCCATGGTGCCAGCCAACTGCAGAAATCTGGGAAGAAGAGAACAATTGATCATCTGATATTCAAGAAAAATATGGAAATTGGAACTTTTTTTGTGTGGGGGGGGACTGGGGATTGAACCCAAGGCCAAGGGTGCTTAACCACTGAGCAACATCCCCAGCCCTTTTTTTTTTTATTATTAATTTCAATTTTGAGACAGGGTCTTACTAAGTTGCTTAGGGCCCCACTAAGCTTCTGAGACTGGCTTTGAACTTGCGATCATCCTGATTCTCTGGGATTATAGGTGTGCACCATTGCTCTCTGCTGGACATTGAAACTATTATTAAGAATCCTGAGTTTTAAAAATCTGTTATGAGCCAACTAAACACTCAGCCTTTGAGTCTCTAGTCTGGGGCTGGTGGGCTCTGGGTAATTATTGAACTCTGAGAGCCCTTGCTCTCTGAGCAGTGGGATATACTCAAAAGTACCCAGTGTGCCTTCCACTCTTCCTTTTCCTTGCAGTTCCTCAATGTGTTTCACCTGAGCTATGACAACAGCCTCCTTCTAGCCTGCTACCTGCACCTAGGACCTTGTTTGGAATTGCAGATGCAGTCAATTTAAGATGAGTTCCACAGAGTGGGTGGTAATTCAATATGGCTGGTGCTCCTGTAAGAGAAGAAGGGAGACACACTGAGATGAGGAGGAGATACGCAGGATCACCATGTGATGGTGACAGCAGAAATTGAAGTGCTTTGCCTACAAGCCTAGGAGTACCGAGGGAGGGTCACCAGCATCCCTAGAAGCAGAGACAAAGGCATGGGACACATTTTCCTCTAGAGAGAGCACAGTTTCATCAACACCTAGAGTTTAGACTTCAGCCTCTGAAGCTGGGAGACAGTCCATTGCTATGGTTTTATTTGTTGCAGGTATCCTGGGAAATCATTACACTGGCCAATTAGCAGGGTGGACCCTGGTATGGACTGAATGTGGTTTGTTCCCCCCAAAACTCCTGTTGAAATTTGATGACTTCTGAGGTGGTGTTGGGAGGTGGGGATTTTAGAGAGATTAATGATTTCTCCCAGAAAGGAGCTCATCCTCTACAGAACTGGCTCCTGAGGTGAGTTCGCCTTTCCTGCTCTCATCTGCACATATCTGTATGTCCTTCCCTGTTTCCTGCATGTCATGAAGCAGCACAGGGTCTCAATAGATGTGACTGCCCATTTTGGACTTCCAGCCTCCAAACCCAGGAGTGAAATAAACTTTCCTTTATAAATACAAAGCCTTCTAGTCTTGGGTTGGGGGTGTGGTTCAGTGGTAGAGCACTTGCCTAGCTTATGCCAGGCCCTGGGTTCCATGCCTCGCACATCTCCCTCCCCCCAAAAAATCTAGC